>CABFWB010005945.1:0-33752 GCA_902151455.1 Timema bartmani
GAGTTGATATTTTTCCTGAGAACATCTGTTAGTCACAGTGCAACGCTTGGCATCACTGCCTTGAGTTTTCTCGAGAGGTTGATCTTGTTCAACCATACACCAATAGGTAGTACCACAACACTTTTTTGAACTAAAATAAAACTGTACCACTTTATTTTAGTTTAAAACAATATGTATGCTGTAAAATGAAAGGATAATTATTCTCAATCATACCGAGTATCAAACCGAGTAGGTTTATACTTTGCCTGCAGATAAAAAAACCCCACTAAACCAAGAAAATACGATTATGCAAAAATTATTTAAACAAAGCTTCTTACAAATATTTAACTTTTAACTGGCGTTAAATTATACTAAATGATAGAGAAATGTGTTTATTGCAATACAATGAAAACCATTTTAGCCTAAGTCTTCCCACATTTAAATGACAAGCCCAGTTTGTTTTATGCAGTGATCTTTAAATTATTTTTTTAAACTTAAATTTGAGTTGGCTGGGTGGATATGAATAAACTATAAACCATGTAAGTGAATTGATCTTTACAGTAGTAAAAATCTGATTAAAATATGTATAATAGTTTTCTTAGTAATCGGGTACAGTGAAATCGTCTTAGAAACCGGCCGCGCTCATATCTCATGGTGATCCATCCCCTTAAAGAGGAGCTTTGGTTCTATACACCACTGAAGCAATCTCTATAGCAACAGGTTAATTATATAGCTCAGGTCAAGTGAAGCCGACCTAGATACCAGTTACAAGATAAACATTAGATAACCTCCCCAAGAAGTGGGAAAGAGTACAGCGATACATTCCATGCTGCTTAATCAACTCTCATTACTAGCAAGCCATTATTTAAGGAGTTACAGAGTTAGACCCTAACTGAAAGTTACATGTGCTTCTTAACTCTAGCTACTCCTTTTAGGAGTTGTTAACATCATATTCCAGTATTAAGGAAATTAGTATTCGTGGCCAATTATTGCCCCAAACTACTCGAAACTCACCATCAAGCTCAGGCCAGCTACACATTATTAACTAACACGGCACTAGCAGTCATGTAACTGAATTATAATACAGTTAACACACATAAATACTCCAAGTCTAACGGCGCCGGATCTAGAAATAATCAACACTACGCAGACCTCCACACAGGGTTGTCGACTAACCCACTGTTTGATCACCGCACAAAGCTACTCTACAATATAATCTGCTCGAAAACGAGAGAATAAGAGCCAAAAACCCAATTAGGTCGACCATAAAGCCATGAAAGTATCTGACCTCCCTAGCACTGCTACAAAGTTTAGACCATAGGAAGTATGGCCTCAAAGTATAAAGAGTCTGACTGCCCCATCAAAACACTAGTCAGAAGGACATAACGAAGAACTAACAATAGCCAAAGAAGATTAAACAAGTTTATTTACCAATAATTCATATCACACGCCAGCCTGGGTCATTTATGTCGTGGTTCAGTTGGGTCGTATTGTCCGAGTCCTCTAACAAGTTCGTTCTTGTGCGTTTCAGTCTGGTCGTAGAACTTTTTGTTTCTTTCCTGGTAGATTTCCTGTAGTTGGTGGCAGTTTGTCATCGTATATAGGTTGACTATTCTCCTGCGTCTGTTTACCCCAGTGAGTTTTCTTAATATTTTGTTCTGTGTTACCTGAAGTTTGCGAGTATTTATTTGGGAGGCATTGCCTTATACTACACAATTATAAAGGATTATGGGTTGAATTATTTGCTTGTATAGTAATATTTTAGTGGGAATTGTGAGCTGCCCCCCTTTGAACAGTGAGTACAGTTGAATGAATCTGCCCACTACTTTAACATTGGTATTATCTATATGGCTCCTCCAGTTAAGTTTCTTATTCATTGTGATCCCAAGGTACTTGACTTCGCCTTGGAGTGGGATCTCGGTCTCAAATAAGGTAAGTGGTGTGAGGAGTGGTTTCCTACCTTTAGCTAAGATTAGGGCTGCTGATTTGGTGAAATTTACTTTAATTCTCCAGTTGGAGAGCCAGTCCTGGAGTCCTGCATAACGAGAGATGCATAGTTAATGTTTTTATTGGCTACGTAGAGCATGGTGTCATCGGCAAAAAGTCTAACCTGAACATGATCGTGAGTGGGAATGTCTGCTACATAAATGTTGTATAAGTGTGGCGCTAGTGTCGAACCCTGCAGTACCCCTGTTTTTATGGTATGTGTTTGCGACCTCTTGCTGTCCATAACCACCTGGAACTTAGGCCTCTGAGGAAGCTGGCTATCAAGAAAATTGACCATTTTTGGTAGTTAAATTTTATTAATTTCTGAAAGCTACAAAGTGCCAAACTTTGTCGAAAGCTTTCTCGACGTCTCGGAAAATAGCTATTACGTATTTTTTTCTTTAAATGCATTATTTACTTCTTCTACTATGTTTATTGTCGGATGTGTGGTGGAATTGTGGTTTCTAAATCCAAACTGAAGGTTTGGAATAACGCCTAGCCTATCATTTATTATTTTTAGTCTTTTGGGAATTAATCTTTCGTACACTTTACTCAGAGCTGTAAGTAAACTTATCGGCCTTCTGTTATGAGGGAACATCGGGTCCTTTCCAGGTTTGGGGATTGTTATTACTCTAGTCAGCTTCCAGTCATCCGGGAAATAGCAGAGCGTCAGTAATGAGCTTAGTAACGCCAATAGCGCTAGTACCAATCTCCCTGGCATTTGTTTAAGTATTTCGTTATTCAGGTAGTCGTGTCCTGGTGATTTATTTCTAGGTAAGTCCTTTATAGTGCTAGTGAGTTCTTCCAGAGTAATTCTCTATGCTCGAGTGTCGTTTGGTTCTTCCAAGTAGTCCCTGACTGTTCTATTCACGTCTCTTGTAAAGTCATGATCCTGTGGTTCGTCGTTAGGTTTGAATTGTTTCTCTAATACCGCGGCTATGGCTTCAGCCATCTCAGTGCTGTCATAAACCATGCCATGTTCCCCGTGTATGGCTGGTACCTTCTTTTTTTCCTGGTAGTCCCCCTGAGTTGTCGTGTTACTTTCCACAACTTGTCTTTGTCAATTGCAGCCTCAGTGACGCATGTGTCCCATATATGTCGTCTGATGTCCTTGACTCTACTCCTCACTTGGGCTCTGAGTCAGTTGTAGGTCGTCCTGTGGTGTGGGGTTCTGTGAGTCTGTCAGTCCCTTCTTGCTTCCCTTATCTGGGCTATAAGATAGTCCAGGTCCGGGTATTGTTGTCGGAGGTCGTGTTGTATGGGTGTCCTAGTGGTATTTGCCCTATAGGCTTCTTGCACCGTAGTCGTGAAGTGTTGTAAGGTAGCGTCAGCCTGTTCTATTGACTCTCTATCCCGTATTTCTGGTAATGTATCCACTAATGTCTGCCTAAACTCATCCCAGTCACAAGTTGCTGTTGTATGTTTGAGTCCCCTTATCTCAAAGTTAGAGTCCATCTTAACCTCACACAATATGGGATTGTGGTCCGAATCCAGTTCCTTTAATACCGTCATACACTAATGTTGGTCAATGCCACGTCTATGCTATCGGGTCTGTATAGATAATTTGAGGGATAAAATTTAGGTTCGTCAGAGGCAACAACTACGTAGTCGTGAGTGTCGGCGTGATCTGCTAATATTCGTACGTTCGGCTGTTCCAAATTTTGTTTTTAGAGTTAAGATCGTCCGCCTAAAACAGTTTTTTTGCGTCTTTGATTTCGTCTGAGTCTTGTGGTAGTTGCGTCTTAGTCGGGGG
Organism: Timema bartmani; assembly: GCA_902151455.1. Classification (NCBI taxonomy): domain Eukaryota; kingdom Metazoa; phylum Arthropoda; class Insecta; order Phasmatodea; family Timematidae; genus Timema; species Timema bartmani. Next base: position 3,719 of record CABFWB010005945.1, read on the forward strand.
TTTGTATATGGCCGTGAACCGGACCCTCTCGCCGCTAGTTTTTACATTTATTCCAGTAGCTTCTATATTATGGAGATTTTGAAAATGATGTGGGTAGTGAGGTAGATGGGTCTTGATCAAGATAGTCGTGCCCGCTCCCCTGCCATGGGGCCTATAGTTTCTATAAATAGTGTAGCCGTAAAAGTAGATAATTTTCTCTGGGTTTAGATGGGTCTCATTGATTAGTGCAATATCTATTGAATAACTTTAAAAAGATCTTCTAGCTCTTTAGCTTGCATGAGTATCCCCTTCGTATTCCATATTAAAACCTGAAGTAGGTCTTTCGTCACCGTCTCGTTCGTGTTAGTCATAGTTGGTCGAGAATTATTCGGTCACTCCCTCTAGCAGTATCATAAGTTTTTCAGTTTTGTTGGTCGCCTCTCTGAGTCTAGTGAGGTAGGGTCTGAAGTGTGTCTGGCAATGTTTAGGTTTATGAGTTCTTTCAAGTCTGTGAGTGGGGAAGTGGTGTTTTCTTGTTGTGGCCGTCCGTTGCGCCCCACCGTAACATCAGTATAGGAGCGGTGGATGGAAGTGCCCTTTGTGGTTGGTTTATCTGACGGTACTGCGAGTGGTTGGTTGGTTGGAGAGACAGCTTGACGGGTGCGCGGGATAGGAGGGTAGTTATTTCCGATGGTAGGTGGGAGCGAATACTTTAAAACGAATACCATACATATTCTGGGAGGCAGGTATTTCCCACCGTCTCGAACAGACGGGCATGTAGTGGCAGAGGAGGGCAGCGACGAGCGTCAGTTCATAGTTGACGACTCTTGGTCAAACGAGTTGAACGTATAGGGATGGCCCACTTCTTCTCCTACCACCCGACCGCCAATGGATCATCGGTAAGCACGGTACACATGGTGCTAGTAGAATGTGGTCTCTATAGTTAAATAAGCTTGAATATATGTAAGGACTACAACTCTAGCCCGTTATATTAAGTTTGAATAAAACGTATCAAACCATTTGACTGTAGTACATTCAGATGGACAGACAGAACGTAAGACCCGCATGTTAGAGTTTGAGAGCGCATAAAACGCCATTCATCCATCATAATATGGAGGTACTGAATTTTAACGATCACAAAACTAAAAAACACACATTTTTACAAAAAGGATCTGAACCTGAAACAGTTCAACTTGATGTTTATTTATAGTATTTACTTTTCATCAACACAAACCAATTTCCACAGCAAAAAAATAAAGACGAGCTGACAGTTTCCGATCAATCATCTGATCACCGACCCGTTTCGGTAGCCGCGTGATCTAACATGCTACTCTTGGGGATATCGAGGTTTGAATCTCGGTCAGGTGCATCGAGGGTGGTTTTTACTAAAAATTTTTACACTCTCCCTCCACGCGAAAACGGGTACACTTGTTTTAAGTATAGCCTTCCTAGTCTCTAAAACCATTAGCGTAATTATTAGTACATAGGCGTATAGCCCGAACGGGTAGTATACTGACCCAGGCTGATGAGAACTATAATCGATCAGTCTCGAGCATACCGAGTGATTTAATGTCTCTTAACTTGTTGCAACAAAGATTAACATTTCTTGTGTACACAGGGGGAAAAAAATGTGAAAAAACTTTCATATTGATTGCCACACTTGTATAAAATCATGGTTTTATTGAAGGTGTTTATTTTTATTTTGTGTTTGGATTTTTAAAGTAGTTCTTAATGCCTTCAACCACCTACCTCCTAATTAATGTTATCAGTTACAATTCATGCAAAACATGTTATACAAATTTGGGCTCTTAAGAAAAAAAAAGGGGGGGGGCTAAAAAAAACGTGAGGGTCCAGGGTCTATAAATTTTAAAAGATCCTGGGTGGCTGATGTTAGTTTTGTTTTGTCTTGCAAATTCCATTAATTGGTCCTTTACTGCTGCCTTCTTCCCCAAATTCCTCATAGGTGTCTTTGAAGTAGAAATTTACCCTAATTTCCTCTAATGGAGACGAAATCTACATGTAGAAAATAGTGCTCGGAAATACTGTGGCTAACTTGAAAACTAAAATGTTGTTTTGAAATCAACTCCTGCTGAATATTAAGTAAGTTATATATATATTGGACAAACTTGTGGGTCACCAAACAAGAAGTGAGTCACGCGTGTATTTTACAGGTCCCTGAGCGCATTCACGCGATGAACGCTAGCGTGAAGCTCCTCCTGATAGTGCGTGAGCCGGTGACACGCGCCATATCAGACTACACGCAGCTGCGAAGTCACGCCACCTCCACCGCCTCCCTGCCGACTGTCCCAGCCGCTACGTCTCACAGGCGCTTCGAACAGCTCGTGCTTCGGCCGGATGGTTCTGTGAACCTCGCCTACCGCCCTCTCGCCATCTCCTTGTACCATTCCTTCCTGCACCGCTGGTTGGAGGTGTTTCAGCGACACCAGATCCTTGTGGTGAATGGGGACCTTCTTATCCAGGACCCGGTGCCACAGCTCAACAAGATAGAGCAGTTCTTGGGTCTGGAGCCCCGGATAGGGCGACACAACTTCTACTTCAACCATACCAAGGGCTTCTACTGTCTCCGCAACGACACCGCGGACAAGTGTTTGAGGGAGAGCAAGGGCCGGAGACATCCTAGAGTGGACCCCGTCGTCGTGACCAAGCTCCGCAAGTTCTTCAGTGAGCACAACCAGAAGTTCTACGACCTTGTGGGAGAGGACATGGGCTGGCCGGAGGAGTAAGCCGGTCAAGTCCCAGAAGGTTGACACAGGGAAACAGGAAAGGTTGATATCCCCCATTGATTGACTACCACGGCTATGATCGGCTAAGCTAGCTTTTACAACCGAGTTTCATTTACAACAATATTCTCCATTGAAAGAAATCATTCTAATCTGCATTTTAAACTCAGCTAAACAGTAATAAGGTGATTAAAATGTCTCTGTCTGATAAGACAAATAATTTCAAATTGTGTTTTGTTTAAATTTTAATTTTATTGAATCAGAGCAGACTATTAATTTAATTGCTAGACTAACATAATGATATTGAGGAGCATGGTGGAATAAGTGGAACTATCTTGCTTATCTGTTGACCTGTTGACCTGTTGACCTTCTAGGCTCGTCAAAATATGCTCGCTTGTTCGTGCTTAAAGTTCACGTGCATCACATAGATGGAACTAGTGATGTTATCCAAGCACAAAGTTAAAGTAACAAAACAAAATATTACAGTTTAATAGGCCGGCCACAAAATCACACAAAATTGAGGTCAAGTATCCTAAACATTTAGCCCATCTAAAAAACTAAATAATAATTATTAAAAATAAGTATTATTTATTTCAAATAGATTCTTTAGTTGAATTTTGAATATTATTTTTCTATTATTTGCACTCGTTTTTTCTTAAGCATATGCCATTAGTGTGGTTGAGTATTGAACTAATCAAATTGATCAACAAAAAAAATATCAACTAAACAAAAATACGTAAATATAATGTGGGAACATGAAGTAAAAAAATAATGTTTAAGTGTTTTTTGATATAAACCTATCAGTAAATTTAACTATAAAATCTAAAATTGTTTATTTGGACTTCCTCGGCAGCTGATACTGAAATAATATCTAACCTGGAACAATTACATTAGATAATTATTTGATTAGATATTGATAAAATAACACCGTCTTAGACCAAAGCCATGATACATATATACAATTTAAAAATTTGAATATACTGGTAATTATTTATATTTAAAATAACTTCAGTTGAAGATTTTTCAAACAAGATCAGTGTATACGGTATATTACTGTCCATTTAGCTTGAAAGGTCTAAACTTGTCAGACTACACTATGGGTCTATCTTATACACTATAGGCCTACCATAGTGGAACAATGCGATATAAGCTTGCTATCTTATGTCGGCATCACGATCAACTTAACGCGCACGTAACGTAAAGTAAAGGTGTTCCTCGTGTTTCTAAACGGAAGCCATCACGGTTCAGTTAACTTAGCTACACTTTACGTTCACTTAACTTAAGAGTTGTACCAGGGAGAACTACCATGTTACCGGTACGTGAACATATCACGTGTTCTAGCCAGCCAATAATTGAGCGGGTCACGTTAACGGAACTAGTTAGTACATCATTTGTTTGTTTTTATATAAGTCAGACGACTTCTTAGGTACAGGCACGATGCATAGATGTATGTGGCGCTGGTAGTGGCAGAAGTTTGAAGCACTAGCTTATTGATGTTTCAAACATGTTTAAGCTTTAGGAATTAAATAGCCAAAGCTATTATTTATGCTTTTAGTGAGGATTAGTCCATCTAGATATCATATTCATCATTTTTCAATTTTCAGAATATGTTTAAGCTTTGTTTAAATATGTTAATTTCGATACAACGAATCAAGTAAAAAAAGGGTCACGATATGAAATAAGAGTTGTTGTAATGTTGGATGTTCAAATCAATATAATAAACACCAACAAACACATAATATTTGACATTTTTCTTGGTAGGAATTTATGAAGACAAAAGAAACAAGTGGGTTAAAATAAGCAACAGAAATAATATAGAAGTTCTGTTATTATCAATACTTAATCCTATTACTTTTTCAAATATGAGTAAAGCCAAGAATCATTTCGAGAAACAAATAATTTTCAATAGTTTTAGGCTATATTTGTGAACTAAACTAAACTCTGCATACATTAGCCTTTGTAGTTCCTAGAGGACGAGTCCTAGTCATAATGGCACTTTGACATTTCATATTAGTTATTTTTATTTTTCACAAACAAATGACTGGTTTATCTCAGGGTTTTTTATTGCCAATTTGTAAATCGTCTCATATGAGCCAAATGATAAATAATAAAATTACATATGTAATGTGACATCAGTAGGGCCTTCCTACTTTGTAGTACATGACGTAGCCCTACTTTGTCCAATAATATCTTGTCACCGCTTTTAACACTAAGTATAAAATATTAATTATAGGCATTGCATATTGTTTAATGGTGTACAAGCCTAAAATGTAACTATTCCTAACATAGAGTTTGTTGGCATTTTGACAGTTAAGTTATAGGCTAATTTGGGTAAATTAACTTGTAATTATAAAACTATAAATGAAATATAACGATTTAACATAGGCTAATATATTTTCTAGTGTTTATTTTGTGTTGGACAAAGATTAGACACTTTTAACACTAGGTGTTAAACCAAACAGTCTAAATCTAATTTATGTGTTTTACTCAAATTATTACATTACGTTACGTGGATCCTGATAATACACTATTTAAGTGAACGTTACGTTATGTGAACGTTAAGTTGATCGTGATCCCGGCGTAGCAGGATAAATGAAGTGTATATAAATAATTTATAGATATAATTAGTTATATGGTAATTTAAAGTTCAAGCCATTATTTTGATAAGCATAGGAAAAACTAGAATTTCTTTGAAATAATTTACTTTAAAAGTTCTAGGTTTATTATATATAAACATCTAATAAATAAATGCATATATACACTTATATAAATGTATCATATAATTTTCAACTAATTTAGACATGGGTGTATTTTTAGCTAAGGCTATGGATAACGCACAACTAATAGCGAATAGTGTAGTGTAGAATTGTGCTCAAGAAGTTGAACCACATTATTAATTTTCAATGATAGCGTTTAAAATAGATATACAGTGAATATAGTATTGTTCACAATATATATCAGCCAATAAGAATGCGAGGAGTACCTAGAGTACCTAAAGTACCTAGGTACTTGTTGTTATCAGCGTACTTTCTTGGTGTTGGCGTCAATAACCATTATACTATAAAACCATTACTGTTTCCAGCCTCTGGCCTGACTCACTTTATTATCCAAGCCATATATTTTACAGTAGAGGCTCTCTAGGCCTACCTTAACACTAGGACAGGCACAACATTCAGTCCCCAGCCGTTAATTTATCAATGTAAAAGGGTAAACCCATATTTTATCAATAATAAATTTTCAGCCATGCCGGGAATTGAAGCAGGAACTCTTAGCTCAGTAGGCAGACACGCTACCAACTGTGCTAAGGTATCGAACTTGATGTCAATTATTACGATGGTATATATATATATATATATATATATATAAAATTGAAAATAAAGGGGATGTACAATCTTTTTATTCTGTTTCTTAGAAATAAATATATCATAGTATTCGTCACAATATTAAAATCAGGACCAAATAAAATTCAAATTTGCTAGTACGGGCAAAACTTAAATTATGTTAATTTGCGGCCACCGAGGTGGGCCATATCAAAATTAGTTGAAAGGTTAATGCGTTCATGTTCGCTCACCCACTTTGGCGTGGACGTTTGATTTGAGTATGAAAACATTCCTGAACTATATATTCAAACAATTTACAATTATATTTACCTGTGTTATGCTATCAACACTACTTACTTGAACTAGATACATCCCACTGAGTCAGTAATAAAGTCGGGCGTGTTATCTAAACTACTTGAACTAGATACATCCCACTGAGTCAGTAATAAAGTCGGGCGGGTTATCTAAACTACTAGAACGTACAACAGAAATGGGATTGCCTTTAGTCAATAAGTGTTCATGAGTTCACCTTAAACGTTTCCTTGTATCGGAACAGTACGCCAGCTATGTGGTCTGATAGTCAGAGTGACTGACTATGGACCCACTCGTCCTTGGTTTCATCCCCGGTGTTTACAGGTTTGGCGTCAAACAATCATCTACAATACTCAGACTTTAATGCATAATAAACATGGCCGCCGTATAGGTTGAACGAAAGCAAAATACTGTTTACCATTGAGTATATATAATAATATACTCAATAGTTATTATGTATGTACTTATTTTACTTATTTAAATATTTATTTTATTACATTACATACTCACTAATAATATATTTATATATTATACACTCAATAGTAATAATATGTATAGTAATATTATATATATATATATATATATATATATACACTCAAAGGTTCTGCTATAGCGAAACCTCTTGTTTGCATTCTTTAACTGCTTACTCTTGATGCATTTAAATTTAAACTAATGGACATTTATATGATATATTTTGCACTAATTAAGTTATTCAAATCAATCACAGTTGCATAAGATAGTGTTGAAAATTCAGTCATATACCAGATCACTAGAAGGAATATAATTAAATAAAGTGCACCTACTTTATACAGCATTATCAATACTAAATACAGCATCGTCAATAGATTTAACACAAATGATTATATTCTGAAAATTGAAAAATTACATCTGGACATGGGAATCAAACCCGGGACATTTGGCTTAGTACGCCAATTCTATAACCACTGAGCTATCCAGGAATCGTCCCGTATTCAGGTTCATTTTTCATTCATATTTTAAGGCAGAGCCTATGATGGATGTGTGGAAATCGTTGGCTACAAATGTGTGATTTTTATTAAGATCAGGAGCTATCAGATAACGCAGCCACCTTCGACTCAGTAGTTGGCTTAATGCTGCCACTTTTACAGTTATTATAATTGTAATTGCCTTAAAATATAAGTGAAGAATGACTCTGGGGACGGGACGATTCCTGGATAGCTCAGTGTTTAGAGCATTGGCGTACTAGGCCAACGGTCCCGGGTTCGATTCCCGTATCCGGGTGTCATTTTTCAATTTTCAGAATATGATATTTAGATGGAGAATTCATATTTAAGAGTATAAATAATAGCTTCGGCTATTTGATTCTTACAATTTAATAATTAAAACACATAAGGCCTATTGGCAAAAAAAATCAAAAATAATGTACCCTAGGTCCTACCTGATGGATCGCAAGGGGTTGATGCCTGTTTTCTGAATTTCAACTGCTTACACTTCTCCACTTTCTCATCAAGTTCGTAAATTGAGAAGGAGCACCAATTTTGAATCATTAATGCCAGTAATTGGAGTCGTACAAACATTTCTGGTGTATTTCCCCTTCATTGGGTGTTTAACATTAGTAATTGTCCAAAATTCGGCAAATAATTTAAAAATTGAAGAGTTCCATCACTGATATTAATACCTTGGTTTTTCAATGTTTCAAAAGCCACTATATTCTTTAAATCAAAAATATGAGTAACTAAGGAGACATTCTGACACTCAATAGACGTAGGGTATAGAGCTTTTCAAGATAAACTTGGTGCCAGTTTTAACACTATATTTTTTTTGACTGAAATAAATCTCTAATATCCGAAAATTTTGCCTCGACTGTTGTATATTCACACACAACGCTTTTGCCTTCATCAGTATTTGACAGAGTATCTAAAATAGAAAACAGCTGTTCCACATTTGATATAGTAAATGTTTCATTACATATGTTCAACCAGTTATTACGGATGCATTTCAGAATATGAACAGTGTCAAATATAAGAAAAATTTGCCTTGAAGGATTAACTGGATTTGGAATATAATTTTTAAAACTACCACTACACAATAGTTCAAACAGCTTTCTATCCACACGATTATTGTCAGAAACTAAACACACGACATGAGACCCGAGCTCATTCATCACATTCAATACTACGATCGTGAGGTTATGTAATGTATCAGCTTGTAGGATTTTCACGGGAAAAAACCAATTACATCTTTGTTTTGTGAATGCAAAGACGAAGACATCAATACTTGCATAGGCGTGGCTGCATCCACATTCACACCGTTTTCCACCATTCCCAATATCTTTACTTCTTATATGTTATTTTATTATTAAGATAAATTTCATTTAACATAACAGACACCACTCTGTCCTGACTCTGAAGCAACTTACCTTTTTTCTTTAAAAAATGATTTATGTCAAGCTCTTATACCTGAGCTAATGGGGCCAATTTTACCTAAGAACTGTTTCAAATAAACATTATGTGGCAAATTCAAAACATATATCTCTCTTATAAATTGATAAAAATGCACCAGGAAATGAATAAGATATAATTGCAGTCCAGGTCAACATTTCTGGGGAATATCTTATTTGTTTCACGAGTGACAGCTCCAATTGTCCCAGAACTAATTTTATTTTAATAATATGTCCTACATCAAAACTATTTGAATTTAATGCTTCTTTCAAGAAGTTTATTAGGAGCTTATCCCTATCACTAATATAAAAGATCTCATCACTATAACCCTGGAGATGAGTTAGCAAATTGTCTAATTTAGTCCATCTATCACATTTCAGATCATCTTGGCCTTCTGATTCCAAATTACTTTTAAAGTTTTCTGGAGGCAAACACATGTTTTTATAGAAAACTAACACCCAAATCATTAGTAATTTTAAAACTTACAGTAAGAGATGGAATGTCGGTCGATATCTTGTCGTTTACTTTAATAAAAAGAACATAGGCTTCATTCATTACCAAATTTAGTGTCTCATTTTATAACTTCATTTAAAAATTTTTTAAAACTATAATTGACGTCTTTGTCACACCATTCTCTAAAATCCTTTTCTTTTCTAACTAACAAACTTTCTGCACGAACGGCTGAATCTTTTCTATCCTTAGGGACCTTCACAGGTTGACTTGGAAATATACTGGGGTAGGCATCATCTCGAAGTTTTGGTTTTTTACGGGGAACAGTTATTGATTCACCATCAGCCACAGGAAATACATCCTCTCTAATGATAAATTTGTCTATGAAATGTTTAGTACATAGTAATGTATTATCTGTCACTACAAATTTATCATGATGGATACATTTAATCCACTTCTCTCTCAGAATTCTATTTTTAGGGAATCTAAATGCTGAAGTATCTGTAGCACCGTTATTGTATTTACATTCGGGTACACAGCACGACCGATCCATTATAACAGTTAATACCACTTTTAAAACACGGGAAACACACGAACTACCCTAACTTAATGAAACTGACAAGTTTACCGGGTACAGCCACGTGCTTCCAATACGACCAACCGATATCGATGCCATTTTGACTACAATCGATAGTTGCATTAAGGGCTGAGTATTGTAGACGGTCTTGCGTTAACTCAATCTCCCAAGGACAAATGAATAGCTATTTGAACGTAAAAAATAGCAGCTCTGGTTTAGAAAACTGAAATTAATGACACCCTTTATCCACAGAAGTTGGCACTACCTTCACCAACAGGTGGTGTTGGCTCGTTTAGTATGAATCTATTAAGCGATAACGCCACGGAGTTTGTTTTATGAATTACGCCCGTCCTAAGGGTGTGGAATACTTACCCACTGTCCACGCTTTCAAAATACCATAAAATAATACCAAATTAATTCTAAACACCATCGTGTAGTATAGATATTAAATATATCATAAAATACCACATTTTCAAATTGCATCATGTATTAACACCTTTAAAATAAAATGATGAAATATCTCATTTTAAAATAATATAATAAAATATCTCTTTCCTAATGACCTCATTGTGTCGATGGGCCTTTAAACAATAATAAAATATCACATTTTAAAATTTCAGTATTTAACACAATTTAAAATATCAATATGTTACACTAAATCTTAAAACGGCATAATATACTAACACATTTTAAATTAGAATTATGTAATAGTATTACAGTAATACCACATTTTAGGACAAGCTAACAATCAGTAATTGGTATTTTATTTCTAAATACGATAGTTCTTTCTCATTTTTTTAAAATCCCACAAATCTATCGTGAGTACTGAATTATGAATACATGTTTCTGACGTGATTTTGGAACTTGACCTCAATCTTTGGATCATATTGGTCCTTGATTTTTGTTTAGAAATGAGTTATTGAAAGTATATTTTTATAATCCATATTGGAAGTTGTTAAGGATTGTTGTTAACTATTATATGGAACCACGATACCCCCACGGACAACCCCCCTTCCCCCAATCATTTAAGAATATGGTTTAAAACAAATCTAGTAGGTACTAGTTTTAATTTAATGAACAATCATTGTATTTTTAAAGCATGTTTGAACGGATTGTTATCATTTTGTTAAGGTTATGTGAGAATCTTGGCAAGTGAATTAATAGGATCAAATGGGTCGTTTGATTCGCTTGAGAGAAGAGAGAATGTCAGTACATTAACATCGCTTGAGAGAAGAGAGAATGTCAGAATATTAACATCGCTTGAGAGAAGAGAGAATGTCAGTATATTAACATCGGTTGAGAGAAGAGAGAATGTCAGTATATTAACATCGCTTGAGAGAAGAGAGAATGTCAGTATATTAACATCGCTTGAGAGAAGAGAGAATGTCAGTATATTAACATAGAACTGATGGTCTTCTGACTAGTGGATTTTATTTACAAAACTTTGGCTTTGTATGATATTCAGATGCGGCTATAAACGTAACTATCAAATATAATAGTGTTGCTATTTAATCCATCAATTTGTACTTGAGGCTAGATATTTATATTAGTAAATAGCCCTCAAAAACAACTTTGGTCAAATGTTTATCTAACGTTTAAGATCTGGTGGGAAATTATTGTTAATTTTTTTAAATGTTTGTACACCATTTGCAACAAAATTCTGACACAAATAAGAAATTACAAAAAATGCCATTGAAATAAACTAATTTTTACCCAAATTTGTTTGAAATGCTTGTAAATGATTGACCACTTTCGGAGATCTTGATAGTTTGATAGTTCAAAGCTTTGATGTATGGTGTGTAGAGCTTTGTGCAAGAGGAATAAGAACTGTGATTTATGTTACACTCCCCATGGCACAGATAACCAAATATAAATTATATTATTGAATAAAAAGTTTAGATTTGATTTATATGGTTACGATGTTGCTCAAAAGTCGTAAATACTTTTTGATGGTAGCATTATTATCAAGTGAAACTAATTAAAGTGGATTTAATTGTTGAAATCAGAATAAGACCAATGGTGATAATAAACTAGATTCACCACTCGAACTTAATGAATTAAATATTCAAAGGGAAAGCTATAATAAACAATTCATTTATTTCGTTTTTATGTGTACGGTAAAACGAGTATTGTTTAATTTCTTGAGTTGTGGCCGCTTGAGCTATGATAAATATCTGACCCTTAAAACTAACAAAATTATACCTCAAGTAGATAAGCAAACCCCGGCGCATTCTAATCAAGTTAAAATATATCAGATTACTTATGTTTGCTTGAAACATCATTTTATCTAAAGTCTACCTTCTCCATTCTCCCTCTATCAGCGTACATATGTGGATAGCCCTAATTGGTACTATGACATGGTGTATACACCAAGTAGAAACACAGTTTCCCTTCATCACAAGATTTGGACTCTGATATAGTTTTTATTCGTTCAAGTGTTGCTTATGATCAATAGGAACCGATTGTTGATCAACATTAAATTAAATTTCACCACTAAATACAACAGTAAACAAAACGTTGTTGGGTGTAAAATAACATTAGGACATTAGATAAATACAGAAAGTTGAGGAAACTAAAACTAAATTGATGTTCACAAGTCACAACCGTTACTTAAGTAGGCGCCCTAATGTATCCCTACGCCAACAGCTGACATCTGTCACTTTGAACGTATGGTAATGTATGAATGTGATAGCTAGCCACAGAAATTTAGGCCAGTATTATTTATATTTATTTGATTTAGGTCACAAAGCTTATTTATAGTTTTATTCCACTTAAAAAAATGATGTATTTACCGCATTTTCACAACAAATATTGCTTTAAATGGCGACGAACGAATTTGAACCATGTGATTGATTGTTACGCAAACAAGTTCTTTACAATGATGCACCCACGCAGTGGATAACAATATTTTATTCAGTTAAATATCTTGAAGTACGATAAAATAATCATTATATAAATAAAAAATGAAAAGTATTTTTTATTTTCCAAGTAAATATGATGCCTGTATTAAAAAGTATTAATGTATGCCCTATCTTACACATTATAGAAAATAGACCAAAACGAGGAATAAGAATTTTTAATTAAGTTTAAAATATTGTTTCGGATTGGATACATTTTTTTATTAAAAGTAATGAAATAGTGTGAAAAAAACTTTTGTTTTATAACAAAACAGTGATATTGTACAAGTGTTGGCAACCCAAAACCTAAACATATGATTTTTCAACTGTCATCGAGGTAAAAAGCTACGGTGAACATACTGTATGTTGTATGAAGGTACTGTATGTTGTATGAAGGTACTGTATGTTGTATGAAGGTACTGTATGTTGTATGAAGGTACTGAGAGGGAGAACAAACTTTCCATCCTCATCACAAAATGAACGGTGTATACATATTTCAACCTCTAGTACCTAATTAACCATTATATTCTCTTCAAATTCCAGCTAAAGTATTACGAGTTAAAAATAAATAACATTATTAAAATGTAGGAAAACCTAGGTCGACTTCTTCACATATCATAGATTGTAAATGTGTTTGGTTTGTCCGTGGGGTGTACTATATGGTGACAAGGTGCCTCTTTGTGATATTAAAACAAGTTTAATAATATACAAAATATTGCTCCTGCAGATCTTGTTGAAAGTCAGAAATTTTACAGCTCGTATGAAATAACTTTAAAAAGAGTCATATTTACTATTTATATTCAATTAATCACATCTATTAGTGTAATGTCCACAATTGCTTAGGAACGAGACTCATCAAAATATAATCAAAGCTATGGTGTTCTAATTAAACCCATTGTCATTGAAATATAAACAAAGCTATGGTGTTCTAATTAAACCCATTGTCATTGAAATCTAAACAAAGCCCAAATGCAGTGATTTAATCAAAAAATAAATACAAAGATGTTTAAAACTGAAGCTATTTCGATATATACTGGGATATTATTTCAAATTTATTAGAATTACAGTTACCTTAGAAATTGCAATTATTGAGATTTTTTTATTTTGTTATTTATGTTGTTATTTATTTGAAAATTAATGTATCGTGTCAAATGCATAGTGAAAATTTTAACAAATGTATGAAAGAATTTAATGGTCTAGATTTTAATTATTATATACATTTTAAAATAATATGACGAGATTAAAATTTAAGTATTTATCAAGAACATCTTAGTAAAATATATATATTTCCATCTACCTAACTAGTAATAAACATTCCTATCAAAATGTTATTAAAAAAGATTTAACAGTAAACTTTGATCGTGTGCTATAGTTATGCTTATTACTAATCACAAAGAGACACTTTTAAAGTGATGTCATGAGCATATTTTAAATGTTTTATCATGTAAGTGTATTAAAATAAGATAAAATGTTGAACACTGAATACAAATTAATTAATAAAATTGTCAAATGAAAACCATACATATCATGTGAAGACTTAAAAGCAATATGCTCTAATTATATATTTACCAAAAGAAATCATAATGTATGTGACTTTGTGAGAATAATGTTTAGTTATAAGCATTTAAAATTAAATATAATAAAAAGAGAGTGTGTGGAATGTCACTAGCAATATTAACATGTTAACTGTGGATGTTTGCCACAAATGTTGTTATGGGTCAATCTAGCCCGTAGTTTCAATTTGTGGTCTCAGGAAAAATGTGTTAAATAACATAATCGTTAATTTGTTAACGCTTGTGTAGATCATAAACATATCAATGAAAGTAATACAAAACATATCATATTTAATGTACTGATAAGTATTTTGATGTGATTATTTATTAGCCATAGTAAAAAATAAAACGAAGCTGTTTATGTCTTTAGGTAATCACAAAATGGTGATTTATATATAAAGTCTGTTAATTATAAAATAAAAAAACAATTTTAGAAAATATTCCATTTATTGTAAGTATATATAGAAATGTTTTAGTGGTGATGATATTTCCTATGTACCGGTAGTGATTATGTTAAATCACATTTACTAATTACCGTAACATGTTGTAAGTAAATTCCATTTTCTTAAAAGATTATTTATTACACTCTACATTTCTGTGAATCTTGAACCAGCTTTAATAAATAATAAAATATCCATGATGACATGATTTTTAAAAAAAAGACTCAAAAACTGTTTTAAGCCATTTGTGATCTTGAATTAAGTTTGCAGATCACATCAAGACAACATTGTGATAAATTGATTACTTAGTTAGAGATTATGTATTATAAAACAGGATTAAAAAATAATTTTCCAATTTATTTAGTAGTTAGTATTTTTTGTTGATTGAAGTGAATATTAAAAATGGTATTTTGAGAAATATGTTTGTTGCTACATTATTTAAATTTTATATTATGACCAGGATAAATGTATTCTTAATACAAAGAAAAATCCACAAAAAAAGATTCAAGTACACACACATATATAAATATTATATAGATCATATATAACATATTATATATCATTTATTATATATTACAAATAATATATATATATAATTTATTATATATATATATATAATTTATTATATATATATAATTTATTATATATATATATAATTTATTATATATATATATAATTTATTATATATATATACAGCGAAAAGAAGATGTCAGGAAATGAAGACCCAATTCTAGAGGAGCTGGAAAACTGAGATTTGGTAGGAAGTTTAAGTGATTGTTCCATATAACTAGGAAAATAAATAAATCTAAAAACCAGAAATTTAAAATTGGAGCGCGTAAATTGGTAATAAATTAATTGATTCGAAATACAATATATTGATAAAAGTGACAATAGTAGAGTTTACAGCTTGACGATTCCTTTGTTGTAAATCCCGTTCTTCTTGTGTTGAGAAGCTGCGTGAGTGGACAACGTTTGATGACTGGACGCACAAATAATTAAGTTAAGGTAATAGAACGATGTTGCAAAAAAGAGGTCGTGTTGAGGTTCCACTCTCCACGACAATGGCTCGAACAGGTCTCAATAACTGTGGAAAGTAGGTCCGGTTGGGTTTTGTTTTTATTATGATATTGGTGTGTTGAAGAAGTTATTTTAATAAGAGTTTGATCTATAAAAGTGGTTTGTTCAGTAAAGGTTTGTTTATTATTTAAGATTGCAGTTTGGATGAAGAGGTTTTCGACGGTATTCATTTTAGTTGTTTTATGTGAATCATGTAAATGTTTCATACATTTACGTTGCTGACGAGTCTTTTTAAGATTACTGATTCTATCCCAGAATATAGTTCTAGTGCTCGTGTTATTTAATTAACAGCCATCCTTTACCTTGTTGTGTTTCAGCGTTCGCTATGTACGGTAACATGGATTCGAACCTTGATATCTTTGCCCGAATGAGAGACAGAATAGTAAAATTAGTGGTTGTTAATCATTTGACAGGGATGAACCTATGGGTGGTAAATGTGAAAAGCTGTCTACCTATATAGATGTAAATTAAAACATATAGGTAGTTTCAAATAGCCAAAGCTATTATTTATGCTTTTAGTGAGTATTACTACAGACAAATATCATTGACACCTGGACAGGGAATCGAACCTGGGACCTTTGGCATCTTGTCAAAGGTGAAGGAAGGGTTTGGCAATCAGTTAAATCTGTGCCGGGACCGAGGATTGAACCCCGGACCCTCAGCACAGAAGTCTAGACACCTTACCCCTAGACCACCAGGTCACCACTAACCTTACATATTAGACGATCTATTGCGTCCGACAGTTTACCTCAGCAGGGATTTGATTCCAACTTTCTCCACAAGAAATAGATGAGCCTGACATTTAGACGGTATGCCCACCGGGATTCAAACCTCGGTATCTTTCGGTGGGGTGGTAGGGATTTGAAGCCCTTACATCGGTCACCGGCAGAGTTTGATGGTAGTGTGTGACCAGGCGAAATGTGCACCAGCATTCTATTGGGTTTGAAATGTGAAGTTAGCGTTTGTCAACCTATCAACCATAGTAGGGATTTGAACTCCCTCCTACTTCTTTACGTCACAGGGCGAGATGTGTACCCACATTAGCGGTGTTAGGAAAAATAAACACGACCGTAGCGTGTCCGTCTCTAATGTATGTTAGAATGGTCATACTTCAAGAGGGATTTGAAGCCCTACATCGGTCACTGGCAGGGTTTGACTGTGGTGTGTGACCGGGTGAAATGGGTACCAGCATCTGAAATGTGAAATTGTATTTATAAAGTAGTTAGCGTCTGTCAACCTATTAACCCTAGTAGAGATATGAACCCCCTAACTCCTTACGTCACAGGGCAAGATGTGTACTCACATTTGCGTGGTTGGAAAAAATAAGTATGAGCGCTGAGGGTGAATAGAGGTCCTTCACGGCATATGGGGCCCCATAGCCAGCAACGGGGTAACACGTCCGTGTTTGCCAGACGCGTGAGCACAAATGACGAGTAATGGCAAAGTCGATGAATCAGGCAATCACCAATGAGGAAACAATATTATTGACCAACAAGAAGCTGACACCTTTACTGCAGCACACCCCGTAAAAGGGACTATAAATAGACTTTGAAATCATTACATTCGTTCATTATAATTAATAATTGCTGTGGATATATCTCGAAATGAGTTTCGACGCCCTGGAAAATTGGATAAATTCAGGTATATTTTAAAGCGTTTTTTATGTTTTAATAGTAACTGTTCTGTTTATTATGTCTTTGGTTACAATGGTATTTGCTTCTTTGGCTTCTCTGGCGCCTGCAACCATAATTCAACCAGCAGCACCCGATAGTCCGGACCCTTTAGAGCTTTTTAGTGAGGACGAAAGTGGTCTGGCAGATATCAACTGATCCATGGGTAATTAGCGTCCTGCTATTGCTTCTAGAGAATTGGCAGAGTTTTATTCCCACGAAAGTAATTAATATGTATTTATTTAATTTCAGAATACTGGGATCCATACGAGCTGGACGCCAGCCTGCGGGACCACGTAGTACCCACAGTGGATTTATCAGGTTGTGTTCAGGCTCCACCCCTTGAAAGCAGCGTCCCTGTACCGGACCAGCTCCTAGAAGCGGTTGATGCTCTGCCCCGCGCAGCAGTCTTCACACTGCCGGCAGGCTTCATCCCACAGGACCCTACAGCAGAAATATTATCAACGGTTTGCCGGAAGTTTGGGGTGAATTGAACGCGATAGACCACCTGATATATAAGTTTGCCATTATTTAATTACTAAAGAACATATTTTAAATTTGTATAAGAAAGGGACCACAAGCAAGTAACAATACTATAGCCACTAGCTTACTACGCAAGATTTATTTGCGTCCTCTCTTTTCCCCAAACCACCTTTTGTCAGCTGACCATGTCAAGTTTAACCAAAAAGAATATTAGCTCTTATATTCATGGTATTGAAGATTATTATAATTTTTTATTTTAGTCATTTAAATAAGAGAAAAAAATGATAATTGTTTCCTTAGCCACTTATTAAATTCACGTTTGCAATGTGCTGGATCAAATGTTTATAAGATATACAGCCGCCACCTTATCGAATTCGATAGCATGTTTGTAAACTAAACTATTGGTCCCGGGTTCAATTCCCGACACGGCTAAAAATGTTGGTTTGATAAATAAACAGCCAACGGACCGGATTTCACGATGTCCTAGTCTTTTAAATTATTCGCATTTTATGAATTAAAAAGTGACCCGAGCTTTAGGATGGAAAACCGTAACGGATTAAGGTTAAATTATAACATTCAACGAAAAAAGGTTTTATTTAATTCTAAAACAAAATTATATCTACCAATAGAAAACTTAATTCTGATCATTAAAAATTACTTTCTAACATTAATATCTATTTTTACCAATTTGTGTTAAGACATGTTTTCCCCAATACCTTATTTAAAGCTAGATGTCTTGAATGATTAGCGTAGTTGTGGTAAACCTGGTTACTTATCGAGCTAACAGATGGCGTTGGCAGTCAATTTAGAGCAGAAAAAAATTTGCTCTCAGCTGAGCAATAATATGGTATATGATTTTGAAACGGGACTAAATGTAGATATAGTTTTTCAATGTGTTTTAAGTATACAGCTATTTCTTACAGGCATTCAAATATATACTGGCATAATAATTAACTGGACAAATTATATTGTTGCCTTAGTCGATTATAAAAAAATAGAGAAAAAACACTATATATTTGAGAATGATAATTTGTTTGCTTAGCCACGGGTCCCGGGTTCGATTCTAGACAGGGGTGAAAATGTATGTTTAACTGTTCATAGTGATAAATTTACTGCCCTGGACTGCATTTTGTATATGTTTTAGGCTTCAAGTGTATTTACTACAGCCACACTTTGCGAATGTTGGTATCAGTTAAAGCAATTGTGTTAAGGAAAAATTGTAACAATATATAATATTAATACCAAAAGTTGTATGAAATTTAAAAGTAATATATATATAAATCATACCATTTAAAGAGGGAAAAAACACTCTTAAGTTGGCAGAAAATAAAATAAATATTATTGAAACAATTATATTTAAAGTGTTTACTTTGAAGTTGGTTTGACACGAGTTTGAATTCAGACTTTTGTGTTTTTTAGATCAAATGAGTGTTGGAGATTTAGGTAAAGGACACGGTGCTTCACCCCCGCCTCCCCTTTGCACCACTGCAGCAGCTCCCGAGCCAGGGAGAAGGTGTTCAAGCCCAAGCTGCGGTGAGGCAGACGGGATCCACGGTCATCTTTCAACCCGTGGTGGTGGTGGCAGGAACATCTTCGGCACCACAGTCGATAATTAGTGGCCTGGTAATCAGGTTGATGGAGCACTGTCCCAAGATAACCCTCTTCGAAACGTCGAGGAGAGAATTAAATAATTAAAGCGGTTTTTTTTTATGTTGGGTGTGAATTGATAATACAATTAAGGACGCAAGAGAGCGATTGTGATGATCAATCCTGGCTCGAGGAGCAAATCAATGCTTTGCTAGGGCGTCTCCAGGATTACGGAGCTAGCGCGGAGGATCACGTAGGTCTGCTATTAGACAACACAGACTTCATGTCAAGACCTGTATTTGTTTCGTTTAGAGGTGCAGATTAGCTTGACGTGCAGGCTGTGGTCTCTAATGTAGAACGAGTGTTACAAAGCAATGCTTCGTTTCTCACTTCGTCTGCTAGCACATGAAGCCGTAATAGCAATGGAATCAATACGATTCAAAATGGCGTCAATTCAATTTGTTTTGCCCGTGCATTGGTTGTCGCCAAGGCTGTGTGTGACGTTAAAAGAGAACCAGAATGCATGGATATGAATACCTTCAAACAAATCAAAATTGGTCGTCCTGTTAAAAAAGACAAAGCAGAGGAACTATGCCGTGATGCCCATGTGAATCTTTTGAAAGGTGATGGAATTACTGAATCGAAACAATTTCAAACATACCTCTCTGAATATAAAATCACAGTGTTCTAGGAACGTTGGGAGAGAGCGGTCCTATATGAGGGGCCTACCCCTCCCGAAAATTCTTTTAAAGGTTACCTTGATTAGTATTT
Source organism: Timema bartmani (assembly GCA_902151455.1). Lineage (NCBI taxonomy): Eukaryota > Metazoa > Arthropoda > Insecta > Phasmatodea > Timematidae > Timema > Timema bartmani. The sequence goes on from CABFWB010005945.1 coordinate 23,996, forward strand.
TCACGACGATAAGCAAAACGAAATAGAGCCGTTTAAACGGGATTCCGGAGTTGTATTCAAGTACATAAGCACCAACAAAAATTGGACGTTGTTTCTTCTTCACCATGCATCGTGGGATTTGTATCAAACACCGCGTTCAACGTAGACGCCACCAAGAACCCGTTCAACTTCCAAACCTACGGCATGAACCATTTCTCACTGTACGTGGACGGAGAACAAATGCCGTCGAAACCAGTACTGCCCGATTTTTCAAATGGCAACTATGTCATGTCCTACCACACACTGTTTTCTGGAACGGGTATCCATTTCATGAACGAAGGTAGCGACATCACACGGGGAAGCCTTTCCTAGGGGATATCATCTCATGGCTTTCGATCTCACACATAATTTGTCAGCCCACATGACATCGCACTGGAATTTGACGAGGCATGGCTCTCTGAGCATCGAAGTGAGCTTCACCAGAGTTCTCACCGAAACCGTCAACTGTATCGTGTACGGGGAGTTTGCCAACATCATCACCATCGACAAGGACAGAAACGTCGTGACCGATTATGGGAGTTAATATAAGCGGCTTCCCGACCCTTACACTCGTCACTTAAATCATGTACGTCATTGTGGATTTCTAGAGCTTCATCGACGACAGCAAGCAGTTTATCGTCAAGGCACTGAGTGTTTAATCTGTATGCGGAACATTACTTCAACATTGGGTGTTAAAACCCCCATTCGCCATCGAGAAACTTTCCGCCGAGCTAAAAAAAACAAGCTGACTATATCGTCAACAAACTGCACGGTATTCCTTGGGATAGCGGTGATGTGGATTATAGTCTGCTCGAATCCCTCATCTCCCGCGGTACAATGCGTGCAGAAACCGTCTACGTCAAAGGAGTAGAAAAGAAAAAGTTTCTAACCAAATACACGCCTACGCCCGTCTTAGATCTGTACGACAGAGGTTGTTCGTCGTTGAAAACACTTAAATTGGGTCGCACCATGTGCATGGCACATAGTTCTGTATGGAATTTCTGTTCAGCCTCCATCGTTTGGGGACCTCAAGATTGGATGATTGAAGATGGACACGCACACCATAAGACATGCGTTGAAAACAAACCCGTGGTTCCGTTCTGTATGGTCGGGTGTTTTACCTGCTGATTAAATACCCACAAGAATAGCGCGACCTGCCGATCTCTTCATCAACACAGATCCACACACCAAGCCTGGGACGCATTGGGTCACCATATTTATCGACAAGAATGGCGTGGGAGAATATTTTGACAGCTATGGTTTTCCACCCCGTATAAAGTCACATCTGGCATTTATACACAAAAACACTTCCCGCACGTCTCATAACACGATACAACTTCAAAGCATTGCCTCGGACGTTTGCGGTCATTACTGTCTCGTGTACCTTCTCTATCGCGCCCAGAACATTCCGATGAAAACTTTCCTAACCCTATTCTCGCCCACCAATCATACAGGCAACGACGCTAAGGTGGTGAGATATTACAACACATTTTTCAAGAAGCTAGGATCCTGCCGCCCCTCAAGAAGCTGCATCCAATCAGCGTGCGCCTATAAAAGGGGTGTCTCGACGGTGTGCCGGCCATAACCGCGACAGTCGTCGAAGCGATCAAACATCATGGAAGGTCAAGACGTTTGCACCCGCAAAGCAAAGCCGGTGAAGCCGCTCGCCCTCACCAGTATTTTCAACACTTTGTTTCCGCTGGACGAATTCGACGCCAAGCGAGTCATCGTAGGCATGAACGTCAATAACAACTTTACGCCCTATGTCCAGCTAGAAAAATGCGGAGGGAAGTGTGCGGTATTTAACCGTACAGAGTGGCAAGAACTGGGCAACTACAAGTTGGTCATATCAAAGTTTTTCAGCAACACGCAACCTCCTCAGAAAATTAGTCTGACTAATCATGAAATCTCTCTGATACGTATGTGCGGTGACCGCATGGTCGTCATCAGTGAGAAACAAGACGCCGGACTCAAACGGGTTGCCTATCTAGCACCTAGCTGGGCGCGTCTTTGTGAGGTGTGGGACCTCATCGACGTCGCCATCGACCTCCGGGATATGTGGTCGACACCCGTCGCACGCTATTGCAACGATTTGATCCACACGCTCGTCGTGGGTGTATGTGACACGCTTACAAAATCGGCAGACGTCATTGATCTCGATCAGCCTACGGTGGAAACGCACATCAAAAACCTGGATCTTATCGGTGCTACCTACTACACACGCCAGGTCGTCGGTTTGGACTATTACGTGCTGGATTGTGAACTAAAAACAATTTTACCAACGCATCTAAGAGAGACTGTAGAAAAATGTATGAACGAATATATGCGTCATTCCTGTAAAAGTGTATAATAAATATTATTATGTATGTCTATAAAACCTTTAATGTATAATAAATATATGTTTTGTAATATCGTGTTTTATTCACGCAAAAACCTGTCTGTTTCTTACACGTAGATACGAGTCTCGACTTGTCGAGCCGCCAACCTCATACATCCCCACATGTCGACGGTATGTACCAAACAGTCAATTTTAGTAGACTTTTGTGAGTGATAGCGGCCCCTAACTGAGAATTATAAATCCTTCTGTCGTTTCCATCTGGAGAGAGAGACCCCTGATTGTGTATGATAAGAGCTGTGTCAATACTCTCGCTATTCTTTTCTCCACTTGTCTTGTCAACCCCACCAAACTGACACTAGGTTTGCTATGACGTCACCAGGGAAAAACCATTGCCGGGGGAGAGTTGCCAGGGTCAATGACCTAGCTCACGGTTTCAAGGTCACGATCTATTCCTGTCTCGACTCGTCTGGTCGAGCCGCCAAACTGGCGCCAGTCATAAGAAAAAACCCATTGCCGGGGGGGAGAGGTTGCCACACCGATGAGGGGGGAAGCGGGTGTATGGATCACGACATCGTGATCTATTCTTGTTCTGTCGACCCACCAAGCTGGCGCCGGGTTGCGACACCGGGAAAACCCATTACCACATAGGGTTGGAGGAGATGTTGCGACATCATTCAAGGTCATGATATATTCCTGTCTTATAGAGCCGCCAAATTGGCACCGGGTTGCGACAGAGCGATGACGTCATCGGGAAAACCCGTTACCTGGGGAGAAAAGGGGAGGGGAAAAAGCCAACAGCCAATCAGAGCGAGGGTGCGTGGTCACGTGACCAAAACCGACCAATCAGCGCGCTGTACAATCTTGGCCAGCCAACTACTCCTAATATACACACATATAATTTAGTCACTAAAGTTAAACGGCAGTTTAAAAGCATTTTGTCCATTGAAGCTATCTAATCTATTGACCCATGATGCTAATAATCATGCAGTATTGACTTGTTCATTTAGGAGTTTAAAATCAAAGTTTTATGTGACTTTGTTAAAAAAATGATAACATACTTTGATATCCCCTTCCTTCACTCACTGAGAATGAATAATAGATACACCAGTAGCGTCTCGTGACCAAAATTCTTAGGAAAGCTTGAAAGGGGTGTCCCCAAGCTTAAAAGGGCAGGTCTCGGAATTTTTTTTATCTTTTGTGTTTCAAGAAGCTATTGGAGTTGTTTTTTAGGATATTTGTGTCTTTGGGCGTCCATCTGATCTGTGATGTACATTATTGTATTATCACTTACTAAAGACATATAGTTATAAACTTTCGTTTGTTAGCTTTAACTGATACACACATAAAAACAAAAGCACCTGCTTCAATTAACTCCACAAAACTCTAAAGCCCGGTACAAACGACACAACTTCTTGTACAAAAAGCTGTGCAAGAAATTGTACAAAATCTTGGTCAAATGGATTGCATACAAATTTTATCTAGTGACTGTTAACAAAGCATTTGTGATTGCATACAATATTTGAGAAAAAAAAAGGCGTTTTTGCCCTTTATATGGAAAAATAATGATTTAATGTTTTGGAAAATATTGGTATTTAATGTAAATAATTTCTTAATCATTCCTAAATATTATGGAAATAAAAATATATATATTTTTTCAATTTGTTAATATCTTTTTAAAACAGTTGAATACCTTTATATTTGGGGTTTAACCTCCTTCGATTATAATTATTTGTTTGTTTTCAAGCATTTAGCTGTTTTTCTTACAGTCACTCTTTTTTAAAATAGTAACTGTCTAGCAGACAAAGTTTGCGCGTTTACAGCTCAAAAGTTGTACAAGAAAAGTGGCTGATATGATTCTATTTCCTGTAATTGTATACAATAAGTTGTGCAAAACATATTTTGTACAAGTTTTGGTGTTCAAACGACGCCATCTTCAGGTTGCAACTTCTTGTGCAACTTGTCGTGTGTACTGGGCTTAAAGATGTGTAGGCACGAGGTCAGTACCTTGACAAAATTAGTTTCCCCTTTCATGCCATATCATCTCTTTATGTTTTGAAAGGGGAAGAGAGGGGTAGTTACTAGTCGGCAACTTTCGGTCAAGAGAAGTCGTAGCTCGGCTGCTTGCATTTTTACCTGACATCCGCAGCTCTTACCCTTCTCACCCCTCCGAAATCCATGATGTCACAAATAAGGGCTACACTAGCTAGAGCAATAGAATGAAATTCGGACAACTACCGACCTTCAACCACCATTAGATGGACCAGTGCTTGTCTTACATTCATGTTACTGACACTGCCATGTATGGGATTTTTTTTTTCAAACCCACTGATGTTTGAATTACATTTAAATGACTACCAGGAGAATATTTTTGCAAACATTAAATAAAATAATTACATATCTTCAATCAAAGGCAAGCAGGCTTGCCATGATGCGACGCCACTGAGATAAACGCCAGGTCACAGCTCTGGTGACCTTCTACTGAGATTGAATAATATACTAAGCCATATCAAAGAAGAAAAAGTTTAGAGTGGGTTGGATAGTGAGAACTAGTTTTAATATATTTATTGAAGGTGGGGAAAGAAAGTAGTTTTGCTGTTGTTTTTTGTTGTTGTTGCATCTTGAGCTAAATCAGAAATGTTCAACTAAACTAGGACATTAGAGTAAAGTTGACTATATGAAACTTTGATATAATTTTAATTTGTGTTTGGTGTTTACTAAATAATATCAATTCAACATTAATAAAGAGGCCATAGAAAATTTAGTATTTTTATTCTAATTTTTTGACTTGAAAATCCAATTTAGCTCAGACAGAGCAACTTCAATAAACACTGTACAAAAGATAATTATTGCGCAGGTATATTACTTCAGTTTTATAAATAAAGTGGATTTTAAGGTATATTTTTATTCGATTGAACAATATAAACTAGATCTAATACTAAACTAATCAATTTGCACTAACTATAGGGTACATATACAAAATATTTATTTATTGAAAAAACACATTTTTTTACACACAAGTTACAAATTTCACATAAATAAAATTAACAAATATATATTTATTTTTAATAAATAGTAAAAAATTAGAGATTTAAATTAACTACAACTTATGTCACTACGATATAAAAATAAATTGTACTATCTTTGGTAAAGTTATCCTTTATACTGAAATAAATCACTAGAACTAAACTTATTCACGTCAAATAATTTTTTTTTGGAATCATTATTTATAGTTGATATCCTTCAGGAAATTTAAACCATACAGGTCTATACTTAAAATTTAAATTAAAACTAGATATTATGGTTTGAATCTGCACTTTCAACAACTAATCCATTATTTACATCTTTGAATTTAATTCCTAAATATTAGATATATTATTCATTTAAAATTAAAATACATGTTTTAACTTAACATTACTAAACTGTACAAATCTATACATAGTTAATTATCACAATAAAACTTTTGCCTGGTTGTAAAAACAATTGAATTAATGTCAGATGAGAACCAGCTCAAAAGAAAGATCATTAAAAAAAATAGAATGGATAAAAAAGTTCGGAAATAATATGGTGACAAAAAAAAAAGCCATTCTAGAACTGCTCCTTGGTCTATTATAAACCTTGTCTTCAGCCAACATGTTTGGCACAATAAATATGAACCCAGTATAGCGGAGCATGTAGATCACAATACTGAAACACACACACACAGAAAATAATTATAATATGAAGAAAGGAAAAACAAGGATATTGCTATAAATTATATTATGTGAATTATGGAGTAAAAAACTTGGTAAATATAGATAAACTATGGAACATTCACCTATTTCACCCTCCTATGAGTTCTTAAACTCAGATACAAAGGATCATTCACCTCTTTATTCTTATTATTTCTAATGTAAAGCTCACATAAAACTACTAGTTCTTGAGCTCACATAGGATCCTTCTATTTCTTTAACCTACTAGTTCTAGATCTCACGTAGGATCATTATCCTCCTTTCATCTACAAGCTGTAGTTCTAGAGTGTCAGTTTTGATCACTGCTTGGTCCATGTTCCAAGAATATATGTTGTTGTTCAAAGAGGGCCACACGGTCTAGGCATATAGTTCAACTGATGTGCTATCCCACAAGGGTAGTAGTCCAGGAATGTGCTGTTCTATATAAGACCATTGCTGCTTGTCTATATAGATCGACTATAAAGCCTGTTCAACCTGGTCACCCTGTCAACTCTGTATAATACTGTTATTGTTTGTTACTTAAAATATCTATCACACTAAGGTTACTCCCCCCTTACTATCCTGCTATGTCCTGTGTCCACCTGAGATAATTAACAGAGTATTCCCATATCCACACTGTATCTCCTAGATGAAAGTGTCCCTTAAGATATTTGTTTGTCTCTTGATTTTCTCTCACATGCGATGTGTGGTCGGGTTGAAGCATATATGGAGTCGTTTGCATTTTACGACCCGTGAGTCGTTCTGTTGGGGTCACTACAGTGGTTGTATGTGGTATAATCTATGGCCAAAAAGAACACGGGTGAGACGTGTGTACCAATATACTTGACGGGCCTTTAGGCCATTTTATATTCTTCCTTCTGTCAGAATGATATTATGGTGTTTTTACATGTCTAAGGAATGCAGCAAGCTCTTCGGACATCAAATGGGTACTACTATCACTAGATAGTGTGTGTGAGATGCCATATCTAGCAAACATCTCGTCATTGATAAGAGACACCAGCTTTGGTTGAGCTTCTATCTATTTGTAACATTCATCCATTACCAGAAGTAATGTTTGTCCCTACACCGATCCAGCAAAATAAACATGAATTCAAGACCATGGTTTGTTAAGGTTTGAGTATAAATGAGTTATAGTCTTGACTGAATCAAGTTTCACCTCTTGGCAGGTATTGCAAGCCCGTGCAGTTTCTTCTATTTGTTGGTCTATGTTTGACCATCACGTTGAGCTACGTGCTGCATTATTAGTGTTTATAATTACCAGGTGAAGCTATGAATCCTTTTAAAAGCTACTACACTAGAGTCACGATAATGCGTTCTAAAGTGGTGGCAGTCCAGGTTGATAACGTAAAAGCCGGATAGTATGAAATCCGAGTGTAAATAACTTTCAGTTTGGTTTTGCCTCATGTAGATACAGCTTGCGTACACCTCTCTTGACACAGCTTCTGTTTCCAGCCAAATAAAAACAGTGATGCTCTCTACACTTCCCTTGACACAACTTCTGTTTTCAGCCATATCAAAACAGTGATGCTCTCTTCAACTCCCTTGACACAGCTTCTGTTTCCAGCCAAATAAAAACAGTTCTGCTATCTACACCGACCAAGCGTAAGCAACTGCAATAGTACCGTATCATACGCCAATCGCATGCATAGAAGTTATGCTTTGCTGTCTCTAATATAAGAGCTATAAGCCGTTTGCAATCGATTTTTTATTAATTATTACTAGTGGATATTTACCGATCGCGTGATGGTCGAGGTTTTTGAGAACTAGCATGTACCCTCATGTACCCTTACTGCCTGGTCTCTCCACTGACAAATGAGCTCTACCAACTAGAGCCTCTTTTAGAGGTATATTTCAACAGCATCACGCCAACTTGGTGTTGTAACCAGAAAACCTTCCAGTTCGGCCTTGTTCCTCATGACTCCGTTGGGTGTTTAAGGGTGTGATCATAAGCTCCTTCAGCCTTGGTGGGTGGACTAGCATGAAGTATCAGGTAGCTAATAGTTTGTTCCATGACCATATGGCCCAGACTCTCTTCATGAGACTTTATGAAAAGTTTCATGGGTACAATCCAAGTATCGCCTTTAAGAAGTTCAACACAATCTTTTGAGTTTTGTGGCCTCCACCCTTGTGAAGAGATAGGGGGATGGTAAGAAAAGGGTTCAGGGTATTAATAAGGGGGTAATTTTCAATGATGAGTCCACAACCAGGAGGAGAAAGATTTGAATATCAGAGTCCGAGCAGGAACCCGCTAAGAATATGTTGATACGAGGTATAACAACAGTTATTCTAACTACAACATGAACAATCATAAATAAGAGAATAACATAAGTTTTACCCACTGTAAAGTTAGATACATTAATCCAAGAAATGACTAGTTGATTATTATGTTCCTGGAGATCCTTAGTGAAGCCTGAGAGGGTAAGGCCTCATTGAACGAGTCCAACCACTAGGGCAGTGTGTTTCTCTTCGCCAATCCATCAAATTCACTCCCAGCCTCTGGCATTCGTGAGCATATGCTGTGAACGATTCACAGTAACATCGGCCATTAGGACACTCACACATGTCCACCATACATGATCTGCACAAACACACATACACAAATTGTTAGAATGGTTAGTTATGTGCTTCAACCCAAAACCTTCCAAGGAAGCTTGAGAAAGTTTCAAATTACTAAAAACCACCTTTATTTTTAAACGTGATATAATCATGTTATTACCCTCATCGGTGGCCACATGGTCTAACGCACTACTCTCGCAGTAGACTAGACTGCTGATGATGGGAAGAGTGAGGCTCGAATCTCGGTTGGGTGTACTGAGGGTGGTTTTTCCTGGATTGTTCTCCACTCTTCCTTCACTCACATGCGGGTAAACTTCCACTAAATATAGCCTTATCAATCCCTAAAGCCACTCGGATGGTTAGTAGTCTGTTCAGCGTAGGAAGTGTTTTCTTAAAGGTCTTTATCCCTACCAGAAATCTATTATATAGTAGGATATTGGTAGGAAAAAAGACATTTCAGAGAGTAATTCCTACCGTGAATGGAATATACATAAGCGTATAACCCAAACGGGTAGTAAAACGTGGTGCTAAAAACCTTTGTTCTATAAAAAGAATGCTACTTATGTTATATATATATATACTTTTTTATCATCACGTCTCATCACCCGTCCGGCCTATACCTATATATATATACTAGCAATCCTGTGTCACTGTTATCTCTGAAACGTAATTAAAAAGCTAATTGAAAATTTAAAAATCCTGCTTCGAGGTACATTCGGACCCCCTTCTGTCCACCTATGTTAAAACTTTCAGTACTCTGCGTGCCGTAGATTTGAATGGGCATCGCACACATACAAACAAACAAACAAACAAACACTTTCTTTTATTATTGTAGATTACTCAGACCTAGAACTTTTGTACATTTCAAGCGAGGTTAGAGGAAAATAAGCCTTTCATTTATTTGCTAATACAGTACTAGACTCTCAAAAAGAAGTTTCAGCTATACAGTGGTTCTCAAAGGGGGGTCCATGAGCCCCCAGGGGTCTACGAAGTTCGTTCAGGGGGTCCACGAGATCATCCAGGGAATCCGTTACATACCTTTATATATTTCTTAAATCTTTTAAAATTGTACATAATAAAGCCCAGCGATAAATTGAGGCTGAAAAATGGGGGGGGG
>CABFWB010005946.1:3322-38492 GCA_902151455.1 Timema bartmani
GAGGTCGACTAAGATTTACTAACTTATCTAAAATAATTAATTCAATTTACAAATCAATTAAGAAATCATTTTCTTTTAGATTTATTTTAATAATACTTAAATAATTACTGAGTAGCTTTTGATAATGTTTTCTACTATTACATAGCATATTAATTATATTAATGGTGAATAAATCAAAGTGTAAGTTTTATAAGATGATATATATATATAGATAGATAGATATATATAGATATATATATAGGTATATACATAGATATATATAGGTATATATATAGATATATATATAGATATATATATATATAGATATATATAGATATATATAGATATATATATAGATATATCTATAGATATATATATATATAGATATATATATATATATATAGATATATATATATATAGATATATATAATATTAATGTTAAATAAATCAAAGTGTAAGTTTTATATATATCATCTAATAAAACTTACACTTTGATTTATTTATCACTAATATAATTATATATGATATATATAATAAACATCATATATATATATACATATATATCATCTTATAAAACTTACACTCTGATTAATATACCATTAATATAATTAATAAGCTATATAATAGTAGACAAAATTATATATATATATATATATATATAAAAGCTAACAAACACGTCAGCAAGATTGTAGATAGTAAGTTAACCGCTTAGTGAAAAGGAATGAAACAATTGCAATGAAGATACGTTTTTGGCTCGGATTGAAAATTTAGCCCAGAACCCTAAAATTAATAGGATTGTGTAATTACTAATTCTACAAATAAATCACTGTAACGTTATAGTTTATAGTTCTATTAGTATTAGTGGCAGTAGTATGTAACTTGCACGTTCTGTAATAACTAACTAACTAAGACAAACACAGTCTTGCGGCAGTTATTTATCACCGTGAAATATGAGCTCCCAATTTTACTATAATACATTTTTTGGCCGGGTCAGTAATCGAACTCGGAATGTTTAGATTAGTAGTTAATGTATAAGCTACTGATATGTTAAGGTGTCGAACAATCAGAGTAATATCATGTAATATTAGAACATTTAAAATTGGCATCCTGACACGAAGATTAAGCCATGGGACCATTGGCTTAGCACAGCAATGCTCTATTACTGAGCTATCCTGGATTCGTGTCCTGCTTAGGACCATTCTTCACTCATAGTTTAAGGCAGAGTCTATAATGGACGTGTGGAAATCAACAGCTACTAGCTCTCTTTAACGCCATAGCCACCGGTGACTCGGGGTTTGGTTTTTTGCTTCTACTAGTGCATTTTTTTCTATCTTGTAAGAGTCGCTATTCATGTACAGTTCAATTAATTATACTGTATATGCGTTAGCTTTCTTCCAAAGACACATATAAGTCTATTATTTTAGTACTGGTGAATTTAACGGCCGTTTTTTCTTATATCCGTGTATAACCTATATAACCATATAACCTATATTACAATTTTAGCTTCTAGTATGAAATAAATTAATAGTCATATTAAATTTGTAAACACATTATGACAAAATTATCAGAAACGTTGACAAACAAAGAGATGTGTTAATTGTATCTCCAAGTTTAATATTTCGAAATGTTTCTTGGGATTTCATGTACATTTATACAAATACGATTATATTTTTTTATAGCAAATGGTATTTTTATCTTCTAAAGTTCTAGACAATACTTCAATATTTATTTCAGTTGTTTTCGTAAGAAAGTGTATTGACCATTTGCTATTTATATTTGCTCTCTTAAGAAAATAATTGTAGAGGATGAATTTTAAATTTATTTACCAGAATGCGATTAAGAGAAGGTAGGAAATCCCTAATTATAAAAAAGTAGTATACTTTATTACTTGTTTAAGGATTGAATATCAGACTTTTGAGAAGACGCTTATAACACTAACCCACAGACTTAATCCTCCCATAATTGCCAATTTGATCTTACACATTTTATGTATAATGTAGAGTTTTATTAATGGAATATATATTTGCATAAAAACATTTCACAGATAATTTCACGGCTAGCTCATTATCATCCAAACACTTTCAACATATCAACAAAGTTATTGCACTTTATAACTTTGAATGGCTCAAAATCGAAAAATAAGTGAGATCAAGTTGTAAGATCAACTTATCGAAACATTGCTCACAAACATTAATTTTTCAGGAATTATTTACATGTTTTGGGATTATCTAATGCAATAAAATATTACAAACTAATTAGTGTAAATATTTTATACTATTTTTTGTTGGGGAAATGTTTATTTATATATATATAATGTAGAATTAAAAAATTCCCGCCATAGCATACTGATGAAAAATAGTGACAATACATGTAAAACAAATTATGTGTGTTTTAGTTCTTGCTTTCTTCTTTGTTTCAAACAAAGTTAAAAAATGAACGACAGTAAGTTTCTTCTTTGTTTTATTTTGATTTGGTGAATTAAATATATTTATAAACGATATTAATTTTATAATATGTTGGTTCAGTTTTAATTATAATTTGTTACTATAAAATACACTAAAAAGCTGAAATCGTAAGTAACATTAACATTAGTGAGATATTGCGAGGAGTGTACAGAACAACATCACGATCTTGCTGCACACTGTACCTTAAGAGGTCCAGTAACTTGTTCTAAATCGCGAACCATTAGCACCACCTAGGGTCCACGCTAGTTTCACTACAGTACGCCAAAATCATGGCTGGTCGATATACCAACCTCGCACAGATGCCACTAAAACACCCATAACCCTCAAAACATATTCCGCACATAAATTCCACAGAAATAGTAAACAAAATAATCATGCTATATCAATAGGGTTAATCCCAAACTACTAACTTACCTTCACACACGCGAATATTATCACGACTGTCCACGCGATATGTTGAGGTTATACGAAGACACCCGAACAAGAAAAACTTTTTTTCTTAACTTTGGAAGAGAACGTTAAGAGTTAGTGATGAAGCTATGTTTTAGAAATATATTTTTTTTTCTCCCACAGAAGTGTTAAATGAAGCTGTGGGAGGAATGAAACAACTGTCGCCCTGAGAACGTAGGGCTACAGTGGCTAGTCGTGTGTGGGTCGGGTCGAGCCGAGGAGAGCCGAGTAGGGCCGAACCTGCAATCGATGCTGGAGTGAGTGGACGGAGGCACCACGGCGCACATTGAATGGCTGCCATTGGTGGTGGATGGTTGGCGGGTGGAGGGGAAGGGGGAAGCTAGAGTACTACGCTCACCGGCTACCATAGTAACGGAGACAGAGAAAACGAGTGAAGGGAGGTGAAGCGCATGGTGAAGAATGGGCCCATAGACACCGATATAGAAACTAAAGGTAAAAGCAGAGCTAACAAAAAAAAAATCAGAAGAGAGAGACGAGGGGCATGAACATTTACAAAATGTAAAGAGAAAAGGTAGATACAGGAGTAGTAGGGTAAAAAAATTACAAAAGAAACAAAAATAATGTTCTGAAAAAGCACGAGAATAAAAATCGACAAGTGAAAAATAAAAGGACAAAAAGGAAGCAAGATACAACTGTGGATACAAAATGGGGTGGAAAATTGAAAATGACAGATGGTCCGGAAGAATAAAGCAAAAGAGAAGAAGAATTAAGGTGGTATAAAATAAGAACGAAAGTAAAGTCAAGACAAACAAAAGATGAAAACAGGTAAAGTAAAAAGTGTGTTGGGGAAAGCTTCGTAGAAGAGAAGTTTAAAGCAAAAGAGGCAAAAAAAAAAGACATAGAAAGGATGTGAGGGGGAAAAGTAAACCTCAAAAAAAGTTGTGTGTATAAAAAAAATAAAAGAGTGTAGTTACTCTGGCACTATATGAACAGTCCAGTCTTTTTTTAGGGTTAGAAGAGGAGAACTTTTGACAAACATATTCTGTTGTTGAATAGATGTCTTGCTAGCTATGGAACCAAGAGGAAATATTGTCAAGCGGTCGTTATCCTGTCACCAGGTAGCACTGTCATGTGCGAGCGCACGGAATGGCTGAATTAACTACCTGCTTTTAGCATGCGTGCAACTCCCCCTTCTCTATCCAGAATATTTAACAGTTTAAAATTTCATATCAAAATTACAGAAGCGAATCATCAGGTAATGACGGTATTGTATTAGAATTAAAATCATCGTAAGGATGATCTATGTGGGGTTTATAACTTGTTGTTCAAACTGAAAATATAGCTTGAGAGATCTATTTTAATTTTGTAAGCCTTTCAATTGTATATACGAACTTTAAAAAGGTTAAATAAAGAAATGAATACCTAAAGGTTTAAAAACTCCAGCGTAAGTATTGTAACCGCACGGCCAAATTGGAAGGCAAGTTTGTCTAATATGGTATGTTATGAGTTGCGAATGACAAAACGAGTGTTGTCAGCATTCCTTAGTCAGAAACTAGGCTAGGGGCCAGGATAAAATGTAGGAGATTTAACCATCATGGCTGACAAATCAACACCTAAATCTAGGGATCACTCTGCCCGTTTCGGGACTACGCGGGTCAGGACGCCGGATCATCAGTACTTGTCTTGAGGGCTGCTGTTCGAGCCCAGAGTACCAGGGTTCGGGAACCATGTAGGGAACACCCAGGAGTCAGACAGGCCATGGGTTTATTCCTAGCAACACTTCGTTTTGTCACAAGCTTCCAAGTACTCTCTAAGTTCTTTCATTCTAATATCACTACCAACATCACATTTTTAAAACATATTAATACTAATAAACCTATTTAAAACCCAAGTTTAACACCAATCACGAACCCATACAAATAAGCCCCATCACCTTCCCTTTATCCTCATCCATAGCACATCCTTACAGCTCTGAGGCTCACGTGTTAGGTACCAAAAAAGGGGTGGGTAACAGTATTGTTTTAAAAATAGTGTTTTATTGTACCATTCGGTAGACAAAAAAAAAGTTTGCTTGGTAAGAATAAATTCGCTTTGACAATTCATTGTAAATAAAAATTCCCTCTTTTATTAAATAATATAATTACTTATATCAATTTGTTAAAAATGCAAATTAATATCACAGTTGTATAGTTAAATAACATTTACTAGTCAATGATACTAATTTTTATTTATCACTTTATAATTATTATTTCTTCTAAGAGAAATAAAACTTACAAATATTTAATCCTATCATGAAGTACCCGGCCTCCCGGGAGAATAGTTTAGGTTAAAAATAGTAAAAAGATTAAAAATTGAAAAAATATCAAAATTAAAACAAATCATTTGAGAAATGGTTAAGTAAAAAGGGTAAAAATGGTAAAAAGGATTATAAGGCTTAAAAGGTTAAAAAAGGGGGTAAAGGTTAAAAAAGGGGGTAAAAGTTAAAAGGGCAAAAAGGTTAAAAGGAAATATAATCTATTTTTTAGCATTTTTTTTCCATTTTTAAGTTAATGCTATTACCTCGTTTACCCTTCTTACCTTTTTTTATTATTTCGAATTTTTAACCTTTTAGCCTTTTGCACGTTTGACACTTTTTACCTCTTTTACCCTGTTCACCCATTTTGCACTATTTGCCATTTTTAATCTTTGATCCCTTTTTGTGTTTTTGACATTTTAAACCCTTTTACTTCATTAACAATTTTGCCCTTTTTGCACTTTCCACCTTTATCCTTTTTACAATTTTGCTCTTTTTAATCTTTTTACCCTTATAACCCCTTTTACTCTTAAAATCCATTAGACTTTTTTTTTACAATTTTTATCCTTTTTACTAACAATTTTTATAAAAAATTAAATTGATCCAAGTTACTTTTTACCCTTTTTACCCTTTATGCATTTTTTACACCCTTATACATACGTACTCGGCTTGAAGTTATAATAAAAAAAAGTAAAGAAAAGGTACCTAAGTATTACGGCAGAAAATGATTAAAAGTATAGAAAGAGTAATAAGTGAAATGTAAAAAAAAGTTAAAAAGGATAAATAGTAAATGTGATAAAACTAAAAAGGACACAGGCGTTAAAAATGGCAAATACCACATAGAAAAATAGTATTCTATAATAGCTGAATGAATTTTTATCTCAATCATTTCCTGAACTTAAATTTTGAAAGTCGATAGGTACAAATGTAATTCGGCTTTCCGGGAATGACTATTGACTTATATGTCGAAATTATATTTTATATCACATCAAATATTGTTTTTTGTTTTATTTTTTTACAATCATGAGGGAACCCTTCTTCCCAGTTTACTGCTTCTTCAGTTTTAAATCCAAGTATCAGACCTTAATGGTTGTTTGGGATGTTTTAAATCTTTTACTACAATTAAAAGTAGTTTATTATTTTATTTTTAGGAATTTTGAGAAAACCTATTTCACCAGCCCCCTTTCTAAATAGTAAATATTGGACAGCTATTTTGTGTTTTGAGTAATCCTTCTACATTCCTGTCAAATTTAAATTTTCTGCCTCGCCTATAAAGTTTTTATTTGCCTAATTCTCCTCCTTTCTCCCAGATTTTCTCAATTTAAAATATTAAGAATTGTATGGTTATTTGGCGTGTTCTTTATACACTGGCTCACTTTAGTGGCGTAGTTAACTAACGCGCTAGTTTGGTGTTGAGTTAGACTGCCAAGGATGGGAAGATCGAGATTCTAATCTCACTCGGGTGAACTGGGGGTGATTTTTCCTAAATGGTTTTCAACTTTATCTCCACGCAAATGCGGGTTCACTTCCTCTATATTCATCCTTCCCCATTCCTAGCCCATTAGTATAATTAGTACTTATGCGTATAACCTGAATCGGTAGTAAGACGTGGTCTTGCCGAATTTCAAATTTATACCACACGGAAAAGTAATTTCTATTAGATTTGGAAATTTCATTTAAGAAATTCCTACATATAAATTTCATATTATAAGACTGACTAGACTATCTGAAGTTGACCACCTACTTGCTTGCCAAATTTAAATTTTCTACTATACCTAAAAGTGTGTTTTTACTAAAGCCCCTTCTTCCCCCCGTTTCCCAAACTCCAAATTTCCAGCCATTAATACATATTTAGAGTGATTTTCTTACCTGCCTGCCGAATTTCAGTTTTCTACCACACTGTAATGTAGTTAATTACCATTAGCTTTAGAAATTTTGAATTTTCCAAACCCTTTTCCCTTATTCATTCTTATAAAGCACAAATTTTAAGATTTATTAGTTTATCTGGAGCTGTCTTCCTACTTCTCCAACAAATTTTACTTTCGTACCTCATTTAAAAAGTATTTTTCAAATTAAAGACCTCCACTCCCTGGAGGCTCATTTTGAAACGTCCCAATTTTATTTTTTTCTGGTTATATTGGGAGTTCCCATTACATTCCTGCCAATCAAAATATCGAGTTTACAGGTCCAGAAGTTTAGGAAATACGGTGATGAGAGAGTCAATGAGTCACACACCCTTCTGAATCT
Source organism: Timema bartmani (assembly GCA_902151455.1). Taxonomy (NCBI): domain Eukaryota; kingdom Metazoa; phylum Arthropoda; class Insecta; order Phasmatodea; family Timematidae; genus Timema; species Timema bartmani. The sequence continues at coordinate 10,718 of CABFWB010005946.1, forward strand.
CCCCACCCTCTTAGGGGATAAAATTTGAAAAACCTTCAAAATTATTTAACCCATTTTTAAAAGGTAACATCATTTTAAATTTCAAGGCTCTATGTCCACTGGTTCAAAAGAAAGATAAGTTAATTTTAAAAGCTTTCAACCCCTTTTGTTTACCCCTTAGAGATTAAATTTTGCAAAAACCCCCCGTCTTATATCTTGCCAAGGCCCTAAAAGGAACCTTCATGCCAAATTTCAAGTTTCCAGTCCCTGTGGTTGGGGAAATACCGTGATGAGTGATTGAGTGGTTAGTTGTGTTTTTCCTTTTATAGGCCTATATATAGATAGTAAAGTACAGAATTATTTTCCAAATATAAAATTGCATCTATGGACTTTTGTTATTGTCATCGGATAGCTTTATTATCAAAATTTCTCCTACATCAATTATGTTTATTTATCTAATTACATTTCTTAAGCAATTTTAGTTCAATTAAATGAATAAACAACTCATTTACTTTTTTTAAATATAAAGTGTTCACTAAAATATACGTGTGTATATACAATATTAAATAGGAGGGAGAGGTTTCAAAACTAAATTTGGAATATCAAAGGTATCTCAAATATAATTTAAAATAAAATATAAAATATATATTAACAAATATAATTTGGTATGTTAAGATTTTCCTAAGTTTCTTGGTTAAAAGAAAAAAATTAATAGTTTGAATATCGGTATTTAGGGTGGGATGGAGAGGGATATGAGAAAATGACAGTTTTACCTCAATTTTTATGTCAAAACATTTTTTGGACAAAATAAATAAAATATTGCTTCAGTACAAACATAAGAGTTTAGTTTTCTTCACTTTGGTGATATTATTGGCCTGCCAATCACGAGAATATTGGGGCTCGAATCCCCGTCAGATCTACTGAGGGTGAATTTTCCTAAATAGTTTCCCACTCTCCCGCCACGAAAATACAGAAGGATTAGCTCTAAAATGTTTTCTTTCTCGTCTCTACCCTGTTAAAATAAATATCATATAGAACCTGGTTTGGTGGTCGCATGGTCTAAGGCGTCACTCTTGTGTCAGACTAGATTGCCTTTGAACGGAGAATGGGGTTGGATGTACTGAGGTTTTTTTTTTCAAATAGGCTTTCCACTCAAATAGGAATACACATTCTCTAAATTTAACCTTTCTCATCCTTATTTAATTAGCGTGATTAGTACATATGTGTATAACCTGAACAGGTAGTGAGAAACTGTGATAAAACCTCCATATTATATAAATGTCCCCATTGGACTAAACATAATATTTTTATTTAGTTACACTATACGTATTCAATCTTTATAACTCATGTAAAAATGTTATTTGATTCGGTCACATTACAAGTTAATTTGCGATGTAACACTTGATTTAATTTTATTGTATCAATAATTTCCCCCTTCCCCTAACTCTTTTGTTTTACATTGCTCAAGTTGCGTTTTAATTTATGTTATTTTCACTTTTTTTCACGAGTATTTTATCATTTTAAATTATGTAGTTCAACCATGTTAAGAATTTTCTAATAGGGATTTCTGTGCTGGTGCTACAAAGTATTATATCAATAATTATTCTTACCCAGATCAGAATACGTTTTTCCAGCGTCGGAAACAGAATGCTATTTAAAAATATTGGAAGTAATACCTATGATACTTCCCAGAACTCTTCTCCGATTATAGTCTAACCTTTATAAAACCTCTTTATTAAGATCAAGTATTGACCTTATCAAGATGAAGGACTTTTAAATTCTCACTAACCAGCCTATTTGAACACAAGTAAGTGCTATCTTCGTTGAGAGGTTTTTCTTATCCTAAAACATTTTTAAGTTGGTAAGCATGAAACTCTCATATCACCGGTTCTCATCCCAAGATATTTGTACAGAACACGTTTTATAGGAAGGACCTGATCTCATAGCTAGAAAAAGCTACTGGAACAACTTTTGCTTATACATATATTAATTTATATAACCTGTAACTGTTACTTATGATATATATTATCAATACCTATGAAATACTACTAATTATATAGTAAAATGTTATCAATATTTACTGAAAAAATTTATTAAAAGCTCTTGTAATGCAAATTGGTCTAGACAAGGCCTATTTCAAAATTGATATATTCAATACTATTATAAATATTTATTTTACTTGCCTTTCTGTATTATCAATCTGAACAATAAAATTACCATAGCAATTACTAAATCTAATTTTCCATAGTTATTTTTGACATATCAAAAGAATTCCAGTTCTTGGTAACCACTCCTACAAGCATAAACCTGCATTTACAACACCTTCCTGGATTAGGCATTTGTCTTTTGGTGGCATTTGCCTTGCCGAGAGGCTAGCCGAAGAATTAAAGCTGTAAAAAATAGTTAAAAGAGCATCGTGGTATGGGTCTTATTGAAGGACTTATTAAAGTTCCCTTGGTAAAAAATAGCTCAGTGAAACAATATTCCAAAATATTTACAAATATATGCTACCCAATAAGGTGTCAAATCATTTTTTATCTACAGAACATTAATAAGAATGAAAGTTCTTAGTGACTATTCATATAGATTCAATTAGGCCTAGTGTTATAAAAGTGATGAATCCTGAAAAAAGGTTTAAAGTATAGACAAATTTTAACTTAAAATAATTCGAATTTTATATAAGTTTAGCTATTGTTGATAAGTTTTTTAAATTTTATTTTAATGCATTAAAATATATTCTAACAAAATTAAATGTGGATGGAAACTTAAATAAGTACTGATATCAGACTCAAAAGGAAACTAGTACACACACATTAGTTTTCTTCATTTTATCGTATATTTTGATAATAGAGGCGTGTAGCCATTATAATTAGGTTTCAATGAGACGATTACATTATTTATAAAGCCAATAATATAAATTAAATAGACATACACCTTCGTTCAGTCAGTAGCGTGTCCGTATATTGAGTCAAGGGTTCCAGGCTCAATTACCGGCATGGCCAAAAAATGTATCATTGATAAAATGTGGGTTTCCCTTACCACGGTGATTAATTAACGGTCGGGGGCTGGGTGTGGTTTCTGTTATGTATTTTAAGTTTTTTTCAAAAGTCTCGTGTTGATATAATCAGTCAAGTCAGAAAGTGCATATTAAATATCTCAAATAAATAACTAATTAGTTTATTGTTAATTATTTAATAATTGTATACAAACATACAATTATTCTTGATCTACAAAAAATGAATTAGTATTAGTAAATAAAAATAATTTAAACACTCAAGTTGTCTCCTCTAAAACATGTTAGCATCTTTTAGCCGAGAATATATTATTACAACCATACTTTTATACCTGTTTATGTTTTAACCCAAGGTTTAATTAACAGTTGTCATAGAAATAGCCACTCGTTTAAATACAAGAACAAAATGATGTATTATCATTATTTTTATTACCATCATCATTATTATTACTATCATCATAGCATATTACTACCCGTTCAGTCTATACGCACTTACGCTAATGTGTAATGGTAGGGTGATTATGAGATGAAATGGAGGACCTACAGTTTAACGTGGGATTCGAACCACGGTGGAGGCCTGGCATTCCACACATTCACAAGTTGTGATTAATACACGTCTTGTCAGAAGTGAAGGAAGGGTTTGGCAATCAAATAAATCTGTGCCGGGACCACAAAGAATTGAACCCCGGACCCCCAACACAGAAGTCCGACACCTTACCCCTAGACCACCAGGTCACCTAAAAATGATGTAACTACAAACTTTAACCAAATAGAAATGACAAGTTTTCTATATTCTTTCTTGAGTGGTCAAGCTGGCAAGGGGCTGCCAGTGACGTCACGCCTTTTATAGTTGTCTACACAGGCCTTATGGGAACCAGGAGGCAACATCCTGTATACTAACATTGACTAACAAGAGTATTTCTCGCAATAGAGTGGACCACCAGTGACGGAGTTCAAATCCTGATTGGGTATACTGAAGTGTTTTTTATCCTAAATAGTTTCCTACTATCCTTAAACACAAATCTAGTTCATTTAATATAATTTTAATCTTACTTATCACTGTTTCGTTAGTTTGAACAAGCGGATAATCCGAACGGCTAGTAAGCCGCACTGAACACAAAAAACAGGAGTCGGTTGTAATAATGTGTGCTTATATACATTTGATGAACTATCTATTAAAGTTTTATGTTGTTTTATCACACAATTTTAGAATGCAATATACAATATTAAAAGGTCAGATTTTATTATTTCTTAAATAATATTTCTTTCGCTAAAATGTTATTTCACGAGAAAAAATAGTGCTTTCAATGATAATTCCTTTCTTTTAGCACCGCGTCTGATTACCCATTCAGGTTTTACGCTTATGTACTAATTACGCTAGAGGTTTTAGGAATGACTAAGGCGATATTTATATGATGTGTACCCACATTTGCGTGGAGGGAGATTGGAAAACAATTTTGAAAAATCACCCTCAGTACACATGCCCGAGATTCGAATTTCAATTTCCTCGTCACTGGTTTAGTATACTGCAAGAGTGACACCTTAGATCATGCAACAACTTAAGCGGGTGATAATTCCTTTGAATGCCCGTTTATGTTTAGTTTATTTTTATTCCCGCATCTTACTACTTGTTCAGGCTATACTTATGATAATTACTCTAATGGGATATAGATGAGGAGAGAAGCATTTTAAATGTAGTGAACCCGAATTTGTGTGGAAGGAGAGTTGGAAACCATAAATGAAAACGAGCCTCAGTAGACCCAACCGGGATTCTAATCCTGATATCCTCATCACCAGCAGGTCAGTCTATAACGAGAGTGAGGCCTTAGATCATTCGGTCACTAGAGTGGGTTTGTATTTAGTTATGTAACTCTAGGGTCGTTAGTATGAACTATAAATAGAGCCTTTACACACACATAAGGAGGTATATCACATGTAAGTTTACATTCAGATTGAGGTAAATAACATGATAATAGGTGTGAAGAGTCTATAAGTGTTAGATAATGGTTAGTCGATATGAAGACATTCTTGGAGCTACTATATTTATACCCTCAATTGCAGTCACGTGGACAAAGTTTCAGGCTCAACCTGGTTCGCCATTGATATAGAGGTTTCGTTTCGAATCCCGGCTGGGTGAATTGAGGGTGATTTTTCTTAAATGTTTTTTCACTCTCTCCACATAGACCAGATAAATTTCCTCTACATTTCTTCCTTCCTCATTCCCACCCCCTAGCCTATATCCTTGATAGTATGTAGCACTTTGTGGGAATAAAATTAATTTGAGATTTAATTACACATTCTAAGCATAATATTATATTATCATAAGACATATAAACTATATTTTGACAATAAGGTGTGGCCGAAGGGAGAGAAAATAATTTTACAGTTTTTATGGAATTGAAATTTTTTTGCCAAAATAAATAAAATATTTCTCCAGTAGAAATAGAGAGTTTATTTTTATGCACATGCTAATATCAACAGATCTTGATATCTGTCAAGGGTGTCCTAGAATTTTGTCAAAAAATTTCTCTTTATTTAAAAAGTTTTGACAACATTCCAGGACACCCTTGACAGATATTCAAGATCTGTTGATACTAGCATGTGCAGAAAGATATACTCTCTGTTTCTACTGGAGATATATTTGATTTATTTTGTCCGAAAAAATGAAATTCTATTAAAAACTGTAAAATTACTCGCACTCCCTCCCCCACTTAAGATGTAGATGAAGGAAACTAGAGTTAGGCCCCATGTTTTTATAGGTTTTTATAAAAAAATCTTTGTCAAACATAAATAAAAGATTTCTTCTGAAAATACGCTTAGTTTAATTTCATACACACATTAATCTCCGCGTTTATTGAATATGTGTCTTAAGCCTCACGTAATTTGACTAGAACTTTTTCCCTTCATTTAAAATGTTTATGTTCAAGTACCACCATGATCATGACCACTATCCAAGAACTGTTGAGACAATGTGTAAAAAAACTACACTAAACGAGTCCATTGAATTAATATTTCATACGTTTTGTCCATATGGTATTTTTGTTATAAAAACTGCATAGATGGTGAACATAACACACAAATAATTCCATCCCAGATCAATACTACAACTCTACAATTTGCACCAATAGTTTTGATATGTAGCTGGACACGACCAGACACAAGTACCAATTGGTTTTAAGCTCCATAAAGAGCGAAATAAAATCCCTAAGACCTTTTATCTTGTGATGACTCAGCATAAAAATAGTTAGAGTGAATATTCGAAGTAGAATTATCAGTTTGATTGCAGTATCACTTGTGCTTTGGAGATAACATTTTTTTGGTCAAATAATCGTTTGTAGATTTTATCGTTCCGATATGAGAAATCTGCTCATGAATAAACCTTCTAATAATAAGAAAAAAAATTGTGAACACCATTTATTTTGCTAAACCTTAATTTCGTTACGTTTTGATCAATATGTTTTTGAAATTCCAAGGTGCAATGCATTGCTTTTTTTAACATGTTTATTTATAGATTTAAAAAAGTTAGAAACAATTTGAATAGTTCCAAACATCTTAGAACCATTCTAGTATTTGTAATGAACATTGTAAACTAATATGTAAAGCTAGCCACATACTCGTTTAATAACAAAACACTGATAAATGGCCAAATAGAAGAGTAAACTTTTTTTAATCACGTTTTGGTATTACAACAATGACTAAAATGTGATACGTTTCCTACGTGCTGTGATTATCAACATGATTTATTCATAAAATCACTTAAATAACCATCAATAAAATGTTCACAATACTTTACATGGATAGAGGAGAAATGGTTCAAGTTTACAACCAATCATTTTAATACAACAAATAAAAACAATGCGTGCTTAGATGTGGATGTAAAAAGAGTTTTAAGATTTGATATATATTTGAATCTGAGGTTAAAAAATCTGTTGATATTAGAAGGCGGCTTTTCTTAAAATATTCTAGAATAAAAGAGTTGTAGACCCACTCATTTAAAAATAAATTATATATTTATGAAATATAGCCTTACGAAATTGGGGCGGGGGGGGGAGGAACTTGCACGCCACTTAGGCCTAAGCAGATTAAACTGTACGTATTTGTTAAGCAGCCTGAATTCTTAAATACAGTAGTTTCTCAGTCTGCACAAATAACTACCATTTCGTTTATTTTATCTATGATGTATTTTATTTAAGATTACTTTAATAATTTTTTATCAACTCAATCAAAATATATTTAGCTTAGTTTCGTTTATGTATGCATTAAGTTTAATTTTAAGTGTTATGTTAGAGTAAACTTAAATTTTGTAAGTGTTGTGTGTATTGGATTAGTTTATGGCTACTTTACGATACTTAAGTGACATAAATAAAAATAGATGGTACGATGGTACTGAACTCCGCACCAAATTTCTCGTTCTATTTTTTAGAAATTGAGATATTTACTAAATATTCTAATATAATATACACTAGCAAACCCAAGAAAAAATTGCGCTAGACATATGTAAAACATTTTTTATTCATGGTTTTAAATTTCATAATTTTATTTTTAAAGAATTAATGTCTTCATTTGTATATTTGGATCAATACAAAATATTGATATTGGGTCCCAAGGTTCAAAACTTCGTAATAAAATTTTGAATTCCGGTTTAAATTTTCGTAATTTACTAGGTGATATCTTATGGTTATTGCATTGCTATTAATTTCTCCTTTATGAATTTTGACCAATTAAATAGGTAATTATTGACTATTGAATCTAAAATGAGAGAGATAGAATCATTAAAGCCGATTTTGAGAAAATGGAATTTTTCTCTTTTCATCCTTTAGTAAACTGCTATTAATTTGAGGGTTAAACAGACGGCGTTGCAAAAACCACATTTTAAGGTTCGAGGGGGTCATGAAACGTCGACATACATCAACAACTCGGGCTAGATTGTTTTGACGGTCGTAATACTTTACGTTAAAGTGTTGGCAAAGTTAAAAGAAATATATATTTGTGTATAGATTTGAAAACTTTTGGTTTTATAACAATATATTTCAAGAAAAATATGTTTATTATAAATAGATCCACATGTATGCAATGATAAGTAATTTCATATCTCAAAGACTAACGGAGATAAAATTAAAAATTAGAATTTACGCAACAGACCGGAACCCTTCAAGTAATTTTGACGAAATTTTGAGAGTAGCCATTTGGTTTGTAATATTTATCATAGCTTAAAAATGAAATTTAATCAAAATCGTTAAAGCCGATTTTGATAAAATCTTTTTTTCTTTTTCCGACCTTAAGGAAACTACCTTAATTTTAGGGTTGGATATCCAATTCCAAAAATTCTTCAGGGTAAACCTATTAAAACCCTATATACTAAGTTTTAGCCCAATCGGTAAATAGTTTAGGCTTTAGCCCAAGGTACAGACTAACAAACAGATGGACAGACAGAGAGACGGCATTGCGATAACCACTTTTTAGCGTTCGGGGGGTCATGAGACGTCGACATCCATAAAAATCTCGAGTTCAATTTTTTTTGACGATCACAAAACTGTAAAGTAGCGAGAAAGTAAAAATATTTATATTGGGTCCCCGTGGGTCAACACTTCGTATTAAAATGTCGATTTCCAGTTTAAAATTATCGACATGTTATTAGGGGTTGCACACCTATGGTTGTTGCATTGCTATTAAATACTTCATTTATAAATTTTGACCAATAAAATAGGTAAATATTGACTATTGAATTTAAAATGATAGAGATAGATCATTGTTGTACAAACATTCCTCCTAAGAGGTTGAAAGAAAGAGAACATACACTTTTTTAGAGACTTACTCATTTCTTACTCGATGGCATTAGAGAATTATTGCGTTAAAACTTAAGTAGGATATCTTTACAACTAAAACTCACAAAATTGTATTAATATATTTACCAATATCTCAGAAACTGTTGGTTTTAAAAAAATATATTTCATATTAAGGTTTTTTATTTTTAATAGTACTACAATTTTACGATGATATGTTATTTAGTATCTCAAATAATTGAGGAGATACGGAAACTTCCGCTTCTGTAAGGTACTCTAAAATTCATTTTGATGGGAAAATGAAAATAACCGGTTTATTTATAATCTTAATCAACGCCTAGATACGAATTTTAATCAAAATCGTTAGAAAAGATTTTGAGAAAATCGATTGTTTCTCTTTTCGCTTTTTATTAAACTACTCTTAATTTAGAGGTTAAAAAGGCACACGGACAAACGGCATTGCAAAGACTATTTTTTAGGGTTGTGGGGGTCATGAGACGTCAACACTCATCCACATTTCACTTCTTTTTTATTACGGTCGTAATACTTTAACTTTAATGTTCGAAAAGTTAAATATATATATTTGCGTATAGCTTGAAAGTTATTGGTTTTATAACATGAATAAAATATTTGTATTATAAATATATCTAAATATTTACAATGATAAGTAATTTCATATCTCAAATAGTTTCGAAAATATGATAAAAAAGTGAGAATTTACGCGTCAGACTGGATCCTTTAAAGTTATTTGCCGAAATATTGAGAGTAGCCATTTTGTTTAGAATATTTATAAATGTTTTGAAATGAAATTTAATCAAAATTGTTAGAGCCGATTTTGAGAAAATCGACTCTTTCTCTTTTTGCCCTTCAGTAAACTACCCTTCATTTTATGGTTTGATATCAAATTCCAAAAACCCCTCGGGGCAACCCTATGAAAACTCTAGATACCAAGATTTAGCCCGATTGGTAAAATAGTTTAGTCTCTAGTCGGAGGTACAGATAAACAGACAGACAAATGGAAATTCAAAAACTACTTTTTCGGATTCGGGAGGTCATGAAACGTCGAGATCCATCAAAATCTCGAGTTCGAATTTTTTTTTTACGATCACAATATTTTCTCTACCTGTAAGATAGTGAGAAAGTAAAAATCTTGGATTTATTTAGTAACAATATAATTTTTAATAACTTTGATTAAATTGCAAAGACATATTTATGACTTTAGTGCTTATCACTATTATTATTTCAGATTTATCAGAATATTGGAGAGTCATTATTATCTTTACTGAGCTCCATTATATTTTAAATTGCACTTTATAACCTTACAATTTTTTGTTTTAGGCATATTAAATGTAGCTTATTACATGCTATGTATTTAGACATTTTAAAAGGGAAGGTTTGCCTTTCATATGTCTGTAAATTTGTTAAGTCGTTTAATTATACATAATAGGCCTACATAGGTTTAAAATTTAATATTTGCTCGTAGTACAAATTTGTCTTCAAGTATCAACTAAAGAATGTGACATTCAAGATTTGTATGCTCATTTTATAAGATAGGTTCAGTACATTATCTCATTTTTGTTTATATTAATCTAGGGAAACTTTAATTTATCTTTAAATTTATCTTCACGCTTTATTGTTTAGTGATGCATTAACAGATTCTACCGTAGTTTAGAGCATAACCTGTCAGGCTTAAGAAACCTTTCATCAATTCACGAGATAATATTTATATTTTTGTATAGTTTTATAAATAAATATACAAGTGCAAGAAAGAGTGAAAAATTTATGTATTAATAAGAAAACCATGATTTAAATGTAGACCCAATTTAACCTTTCATTTAAAAAAGAGGCGCACATAAATTAAGCAATAAAATAAGAAATAATCAATTTATTTTTCTGAACGCATTGTTATTCTTAGTTTAAAGCGTTAGATGAGCTAGCTACAGTACATATTCAACTATAATAAACAAATTCATAACATTAAGAAACACTGACGGAATGATGGCCCTCGCTATCGCTCGTCAACCCAGCGATTCCTAGTGGCGAGTCGGGCAATCTAACCCTCCTCCAGATACCTTGATTATTTTTCCTTATCATACATGGAGATGTTTTGGAATCTAAGCTCCTCATTGGACCTTCCTAACTCACACGAACACTCATTGTTTTCGAGTCATTGAAATGTATTTCACCATGGTATAAAGAATGTTCGGAAACTCATAGCCCAAACTGTACATATAGTTTGTTTGAACCAAAATAATACAAAATCCCTGTACACTTATATCCGGAAAAATATGCTAATATCATTAAATTGTTTTCAGAGTTTCAACATACAGCACCTGGAGAGCAAAGATGTTCAAGCATGCGTGTACAACAGGTTGCATAGGAGTTAGGCGTGCGGCACTACACATCTCGACATCTTGGAGCACGGCAGCAGAACATACCACTTATTAATAGTAAACAGCACACCAGTCCATCTTGAAATGCGATTGTGTTCTGATGGTCTTCATTAACAGTTCTAAATCACAGAAAGTGCTTGTCATTATTACATGTACAGTGCCGTGCGCCAAACTCCTATGCAACTTGTTGTAGATGAATGATTGCACAGCTTTGCTCTCTCGGTGCTGTACGCCAAAATTTTGAACACAATTTAATATTACTAGCATAGTTTTCCGGATGTAAGTGTATCAGAATTTTGTATTACTTTTGTTTCAAACAAGCTATACGTGCAGTTTGGGCTATGAGTTTCCGAACATCTGTATATAGGGGTAGTTTGAGTTGCTCGGCCACACTCACTTCTGCACGGCAAGGAACGGTGCTGTGCTCTGGTATACCCATTAGTCCAGAGCCCTGCTTTTATGGTGAATAAAAAAGCCCAATTTCGTTTTTAAGTTTCCCAAAAGCGGTGAATAAGCGGTGAATTACAAAAATCCTATTTTTGCGACGAAATTATCGAATTAAGACAAAAGCGTTAAAAAAGTTGTTTTTACCAAACTTTCGTGATTAAGATGACTTTGTTGGGTTAAAACTAGACTTCCAGGACAATGTTTGAAACAGGCAAACTAAACATATTAAAGTGAAAACAAAAAATTACATTTTGTTTGGACAAAACGGTAAAAAAACACTAGTCCGCAAAAAAATGTGCTGTCAACTTATTAAAAAAGTAAGATTTAGCGGCAGCTGGTCCGGGAAAAGTATGTACAAGTCACAAAGACAAAATATTACACAAAAATCATCTTGTTACTTCACAAAAATTGTGACTATATTTTTAAATCTCAATTTAGGTTAGAAAAATACAAAATAACTACTCAACATCACCAAACTGCAACATGCAGCTGGTAACAATGTTATCCACTTTCATTGTGGTTCTGCGGTCTGTTACTACTAAACTATACCTAGAAAAATATCGTTCTGAATCTGCATTTGAAATCGGCAGCCACAACGCTTGCAAACACTTTGTTGCGAAGTCACTGAACATACTGTCTGTCTTCAGCCCTAGCAGCACATTCTCAATTTTTAAACTTTCGATGCCATCACTCTGTTCCATCAAAACTTTCAATTTTTTACACATTTCAATGTAGAAAAAAGACAAATCTCCATCGTAGTTGACAAAAAAGGGCAGTACTTTAAAATTAATCTTGACCTGCTCTATGTTAGGCGTACTCCTACTTAGAATATTGGAGGGATTAAAAAGATAGCTGAGGGCCTTCAAAACCCTCACTTCCCCAAACAACTTGTTGGCACCGGTCGAGTCGACATATTTTGACAACTTCATGTGCGACTTCGATCCACACATCTTCAAAATAATCACTAGATCTTCCTTCTTCTTGAACGGGAGCGCACCCAACAATAAGTTCACTTTTCCTCCAAAGTGGCCTTTGCTGACCAAGTCACATTTTGTAAGCACAGCTTCCAGCCTTGCAAATAGCAGGTGAGCCTTTGGAGCTGACTTACTCTGTAGTTCAACAATGGGGTTTGTGATCACCGCACAGTTCTCACATACAAATACTGCCTGTACTTCAACGGAGTTTAAGAAGTCGGGTGTTAACAGTTCAAGAAGGCTTTGTCCTTGTGGAGACAGACTGTCCTTCTTCTCTTCCAGGAAGCTGTGTATAGCTGTTAAATACGAGCTGATGTATTCCACACTGTTAAACCAGCTGGACCAACGGGTAAGGACGGGAATCGGGTAGAGGTTTGGGGGCAATAGGGGAAAGTTTTCTTCCAGGTGCAACTTATACTGCCTCTTCAATTTACGGGCATTTCGGAATATGCCTTTCAGCTTGGCAACAACATTATTCAAGTCCCGTAGGTTGGCCTGCCAAATTTCGCCTATTAAATTTAGTTTATGGCACCAGCAGGTGAAGGGCATGAACTGGTCCCCAAAAACCGTCTGGAGAGTACTGGCGCACAAAATCATGTAAGGCGCACTGTCTGTGCAAATACCAAACACACTGGAATAACTGATGTCCAGTTCGCGCACTGTGTCAAGGATTGCCCTAACACAATTGGTCGAGTTGGCAGCATCCAGGTAGCTGCAGGACCCCAAGTACAGTTGCTGCGTGACTCCTCCTTCTAAAGTCCCCAGGAGTACGGCAAAGACACAGTTCCCGTTCCGGTCGGTGGTCTCGTCGCAAAAGATAACAACTGGCTTCCCCTCCAGATGGGCCTTAATCTCTGCTTTCACGGCCTCCCCGCACCTCGGTACATACTCGCGCCGTAGTTGGTTAGCGCTGGGTAGGTCGCCGGAACCGCGGACGTATTTTCCCATCCATGACTTGACGGCGGGATGGTCCATTTTTTCAATGGGGATGTTTGCCTGTAGACAGAAAATTAAACTTTTCAGTCACATTGTAATTTACTCCTTTATTTTTAACAGGTAGGGTCTCTAGGCTACAATGCATCATTTGTAGGATCTACATTATTGCAATAAGTCTTCAGTGGCCTTACTTTGTGCATAATGTATGATAGACGCTTAAATAGATAAATTGTTGACTCAACAAAAACAAGGTTATCCTTAAGGGCCTACTATTTATTTATCTTTCAATTTTCATACCTCAAGACTACTTTATTATTACAAGTTTACACTAAGGGTAGGGGCCTAGGGCATAGTCAGCCCATAATATGAAATCTCGACACGCGTGATAGCAAACCTAGGCCTACTGTAGGTTCCCCCAGAATACAGGGGTCGCCTAAAGTAGTCTAGGTAAGCCTAGTTGTCGACCTACCGCATAATGTCTGGGGGTTAAATATAAATTAAAACAGAGCGCAGCATGAAGATGCGCGGGCTGGTGTGGTGAGTTGTGACCTTCATAGGTCAGTACAACAAGTGGCATCGTTCTGTGTTGACCAGTGATTGTGTTACACAGGCTTATTTGACAACGTGCACGGGTACATTTGCGATTTCATCATGGACCGCAAACACGAGCAGAAAGCAAACATCAAATTCTGCGTCTTACTCGGAAAATCTGGAACGGGGATCTTCCAAATGATGCGGCAGGTTTACAGTAATGAAGCTACGAGCCGTCCGGTGTGTTTTGAGTGGCACTCGTACTTCAGGAGTGGCAGAACGTCACTGAAAGACGAAGAGAGGTTAGGGCGAACTTCCACGAGCACAAACTCGGAAATTGTGGACAGGGTTAGGCACTTGTGCGCGAGAATCACCGGATGACCATTAAGGACATTTCTTACATCATAAAAGTGTCATATGGATCAGTGCAGACAATCCTCACGTCCGTTTTTAACATGCACAGCGCTGCCGCTAAGTTCGTACCCAGGCTTCTGACACTCGAACAGGAGTACCGTGCCGAAGTCTGTCGGGAACCCCGTCAACATGCCCTGGATGACCCAAACTTCATGTCGAGGATCATCACAGGGGACGAGAGTTGGATCTACGGCTATGAACCGGAGACCAAACAACAGTTTTCGCAGTGGAAGAGCCCCAGATCTCCCAGATCAAAGAAGGTGAGGCAGGTCAGGAGCGCGACCAAGTGTGTTCTCATAGTTTTCTTTGAGATTCGCGGGGTTGTGCACCATGAATTTGTTCCCGAGGGTCAGACTGTCAACCCTGAGTTCTACTGTCATGTTTTGGGGCGTCTGAGGGAGGACATTCAGCGGGAAAACCAGATCTGTGGCGTGCGGGCAATTGGGTGCTCTAACATGACAACACACCCGCACACATAGCGATGAAAACGCGTGAGTTTATCGGACGCAACAACATGGTCATCGCTCCTTACCCTCCCCCCCCCCCCCCCCCNCTCAAGGGTCTTCGGTTCGACACCATAAATGATATCAAGCGTGAATCGCAAGTGGTGTTGAGCACGCTTCGAAACCAGGACTTCCAGGGAGCTTTCCAAAAGTTGAAAAAGCGCTGGTGTCGTTGTACGCTGCACAAGGGAACTACCTTGAAGGAGATAGTGGCCAAACTTAAATCAGGTCCTTCATTTACATTTTACAGAACCAGTCTTGAAACTTTTGATACTCCTTCGTATAAATGAAGTTGTTAAATTTAAATACATTATCAATATCTAACTTAAATTTAGTTTGATTTCGTTTGTATGATGAAATATGTTACTTTAAATAAGATTTCTTGCTCTTCGTTATGTAGATGTCTCGTTTATATGTAAATTCAGATTCAATTACACTGTACATTATAGTCGTTGATAAATTTAGATTAATCTAATTCAAACAAATTTAAATAAATTCAAAATATTTTTACTGTGGTACAAGTTCAACACCAATGGCGATTCGGTTCTCATTAATCTTGGTTTAGTATTGCGCTGAATAAACGTAAGTCTTCTATCCCTTAAATCCTACTAACGTATTCACTGATTTTCGTAGGAACGTCTGCGTGAAAGTCTTCTTTCTACCAAATCTCTACTATAAAGTAAAATTCTAGTAGGTTAAAAGGCATTTTAGATGTCTCTTCCTACCAATATCAATGTATAGATACAATTATGAGCTTTGGAAACTTTAATTGCGAAAAGTCTGCTGGACTTATGAAGATCTACAGAGATAGAAGGTTCCTGATTGTATTTTGGTAATGAAATCCCCCTTATTGGTTGTAAAAATTTAAACTGTAAAGTGTAGGGCCTACACATTACCACTAAATACTTGTTATGAGTTATTTTCACATAGTTAATCTCACAACCGTAAAATAAGCCCAATATTATTATTTCGGCTGAATGGTTTAAGGCGTTAGTCTCATATTGGACTGGCCTGCTGATGACAGGTAGATTGAGGTTCGAACCCTTGTCGACTCTATTGAGGGTGGTTTTCCTAAATGGTTTCCCTCTCTTTCACTTAAATTCGGGTAAATTACCTCTAAACTGCTTCCTTCCTCAACCCCACATCCATAGAATAGTTAGCATACGGTTATTACCTGAACAGATAGTAGGACGCTGTGATAAAAAAAATCATCTAAAGCAAAACTTTCAAACTTAAGAGCGATAGTAAATAATTACAGATAAATCAATCACTCTTCAAGTTAGACTGGCAATGTGTACAGAAGAAGTGACTATTGATAATATAAACATTAGATTAATTTTATAAATGTGAAATATGAAATGAAGAGCACAGTTTACTCTCTACACTGCTGCCGCTGAATAAAGAGAGAATGATTGCTACATAAAAAAAAAACTCACTAACTCCCATGACCTTTTGTCCAGTGGAATCAGTGTTATGCCTTTTAATTGTGAAAAACATAGTTTTTCCTTGTTCTTCTATTCACTCCTATCTCCTATCCCTTTTTCTTTTGTCTTTTGACACTCGTATAATATACTGTAAATATGAACATTAAAATAAAATTTAATTATTCTCTCAGACTTTTAATACATTCAATGTATTAGTTTAGAACCCGCCTCGGTGGCGTAGTTGGCTAACGCGCTAGTCGTGTTGAGCTCTAATGCCGAGGACGGGGAGATCGAGATTCGAATCTCGGTTGGGTGAACTGGGGTGGTTTTTCCTAAATGGTTTTCCACTCTTCCTCCACGCAAATGCGGGTTCACTTCCTCTAAGTTCAACCTTCCCAATTCCTAATCCATTAGCGTAATTAGTACTTAAGCGTATAACCCGAACGGGTAGTAAGACACGATGCTAAATAAATAAATAAAAATAAAATATTAGTTTAGAAACCATAATTTCTTATAAATAGAATCAAAATTAATATTGTTACATTTTTTTTCCAATAAAATGCGATACTAATTAAAAATATCAATTTACAATTTATGTTAATTGAGATTTAGATTAGTGAAATTATGTACTTATAAATGATATTTTATTTTTAGCACCACGTATTACTACCCTCTCAGGCTATACGCAGATATACTATTTATAATAATGTGTTAGGAATGAGGAAGATTGAATTTAGAGGGAGTGTACCAGCATTTGTGTGGACGAACAGAGGAAAACCGTTTAGGGAAAGACCTCAGTACACCCGACCAGGATTTGAACCTTGATATCCCAGTCATTGACAGGTCAGTATAGTGTGAGATTGACGTCTTATACCCCTCGGCCACCGAAGCGGGTAAATGGAAGTGTTAATTATCTTGTTAGAGTGTTTAATTTAATTTAGGAAACTCAGTACTGAAATTAAAGTTGATACCACGAGTAATAAAGTATCCCCGAGGGATTATGTTTATAATGTACTGTCCTCTTTAATTGGTGGTAGGGAGGCTGTTGAGAGCACTAACTATCTGCTGCGGGTTGAAATGTATGCTCTCTACCGTGCGATGCACTCAGAGTAAACTTCTCTCTCACCTTTAAATTCCTCAACCGAAACAACACAAGACTGAGAGACAATTCAACTTAACACACAAGTTTGGTTTGTCTATCTCTTAGACCTTCTGCGAATCATTCGATCGAACCGCTAAGTGGAACAATGATTTAAACATCTGTTATTTATGAACCAGTCCTATATATATTATTTTATGGTCGTCGCTACTAAAGCTACTCTCATGAATTCTACGTACGGTCACTACAACAACAAAAAATTGTGAGATAAAAAAAAATTGAAAGTCTCATTTGATAAACTTCGGCTACGTACAGTACAATCAGTTTAAAAATAAATCATATGACACAATCGCACCTTCTCATTTTGTGTTTTATGGATTCGAAGATAGTTTTCAAAAATAGGTTTTTTAGTAAACTACCCATAATTATGTTTTCTTCTTAATAACAAACACATAATCTTGTTGATCACAATAATCAATATTTATGTATAAATATTAAACAAAAATATATTGTAAACTACTCTAAAATTAATTGTTACTTGTAAACATAAAAACTTATTCTTACTTATCACGAAAAACTATTCCCAAATTCCAATTTTTATTTCAATTCTCAAAGTCAATTTCTAAATAATTAAAAAATTCTATATATTGTTGTAAGTAAACTACCATTAAATTAATTTATTTTATATAAATAAATATACATTATTATTTACAATGTAAACTAATCCCGCGATAACAATTTAAACCAAATCGCTAGAGCCACTTTTTAATAGATTCAAATTTAATAAAACAGTCATCAGTAAACTACCAAAAACAGAGTTTTCCCCCAATTCCAGCGTACAGCTTATTTGTAACGTTCATGTCAAACATTCACAAGATACCCATTTGGAACCAACTGATTAGAGTCGTTTGTAAAATATTTCAATTTTTGGCAAAATTAGCCATCAGTAAACTACCCAAAAATAAGTTTATACCCCAAAATCAATTACATTGTTATTTGTCATACAACACAATTTACAAATATATATTTTGAACAAAATCGTTAGATCTCTTTTCGAAATATTTTGAATTTTCAAAATTCTTATCAGTAAACTACCCGTCAATGAATTTTTGCCCAAAAACCAACCATACAGTGTTATTTTTCTTGTCAATCAAATCATAGATATAAATTTTAATCAAAATCGTTAAAGCCGTTTTCTAAAAATTTGGAAGTCAAAGAATGTATTCATCAGATAAATACCCTTTATTGGGGTAAAGAAAAATTGAGATATAGCCTTATAAAATCTAAATATCAAGTTTGAACAAAATCCATTAAACTATTTCGTATCCGTGGCCAGGGACATACAGAAAGACATGTGAACACACAAAATTGTAAAATCCACGTTTTTGGGTTCATGTTCACATAAAAAGTAAAGAGTCATCATAATCTCAAGATAGATTTTTATCACTATCACACTATTTTCTCTTCTTATGAGAAAATAAAAAGTGGGTCAGCTTGAAATTTCACTTGTGAAATAATGTTTTGGGGTTAGGAATGGCACTGAAAGATTGAAATAAGAAATAAGAGTATGTATATTTATTTACATAAACATCGATGTTTGTAATGTTTAGTATATATATCGATCAATTTATCGTTAATTTCTTATAACAGATAACGCTTAAAAACTCTGAATCAAATTAAATTAAACTATTTCCTCTTTATTTTTACCAAACAAGTAATTTTTTCCCTATTTTTACTTATTTTTTCTGCTATTTTCAACAATTAATAAATCATTAAAAAGTGAGGATAAATATAATTAAAAAACAGCAGCCATCTTAATACCACCGTTCCATTTAGCCCAAAAGAAGCAATTCAATATATCGGAAACAAACGATATATCAATAGGATTTTATCAATATATCGTAGCTTGCGATAAATCAAATGATTAATATATCAATATATAAGTTAGACTAATTATTGCATGGATATTTTATTTCAGTATTTTATTGCAACCCGTGGCCGCGGCCATGCTATATAATTATGTTAGTTAAGCTAATTTTTAAAGAAGAGCGAGAGAAGATGTTAGTCTATTTATAAGTCTTATTCTTTTAATTAAAAATCCAATCATTTTTGTTTTAATATTTCTCTATTAAATATGTCTATCTAATTCCAACAACATAATACAAATTGATTCTGACACGAGCTAAAAATACATAATTAGCTTACCATATCAAGCTACGTAAGATTTTTACTAAAAGTAGAGGCATCATTTAGATAATATTCAAATGAGTTCGGGCTATACGCACTTACGCTGATGTGTAATGGTAGGGTTATTGTGAGATGAAATTGAGGTCCTACAGTTTAACGTGGGATCCTAACCACGGTGGAGGTCTGGCATTCTACACATTCACAAGTTGTGATTAATACACATCTTGTCAAAGGTGAAGGAAGGGTTTGGCATTCAGATAAATCTGTGCCGGGACCAAGGATTGAACTCCGAACCTTCAACACAGAAGTCTGACACCTTAAGCCTAGACCCCAAAGTCACCGTAAGTTCATGAAAATTAAAATCATTAGTCTAGATAAGTGGTTCTCAAATTTTTGGATGGATTTTTGGATTTGGAGTAACACTGAGATTATACTAAATATTTACTGTTTCGTTACATTTTTAATGGCGCGCAGGAATATAGTAGGCCTAAAACTGGCTACACGGCTATCTGAGATTGAATCGGTGTTGCCACCATTCCAATCACTGGTTAAATCTGTTTTACGTTTGGTTGGTCTTGGTTCTAATATATTTATAAGATTTGACGAGACTGTATCTTTTACCGACTCTAATTTTATTGCTTTCTTTGGCTTCTCACGGCGTACCACCGGGAGTAATTGTACGTACCACAGTTTGTGGACCACTGGTCTAAATAGAAAATGAGCTTCATCGTGGATTCGCGTCCCTCCCTCCAGAGATATTATCAGGAATGTTAACTGCAGGACCAACAATTATAGTTATCAATCTTACGAAGTAGTCTAAGCATTGATATTTACTTGAAAAATATTAATAATTTGAGAAAAATTACGATGTATTTATATGAAACAGTATATGTTTTTCGTCCATTTTGTAAGGTTGTTAAAAATACAGATTTCATAATACTTTTAAATAGATTTTCCCCTTGTGACATAAACATTCAACTGTTCACAAGTTATTTTAATCCATTATCTTATGTGCAACAAACAAACATATGAAAAACTCGGTATTACTAACTTCCCCCAGTTTCCTCAGTAAACGAAATATTTTCTCATTCTTAAAGAACGAGTTTAATTCAACTGTAAATTAGTGTATTTCTAGAAGTTGTCGCTTTAAAAAAAAAAGTAAAACCAGCATCTCCTGCATTAATTAGTACCTCCACCTGAACTCACAATGTAGCTCTCAAAAGTTCGCAGACATTTGCCACTCAAGCTAAATTTATACCAGTCACAATCTCCCTCGACGATTTCTATTCCGTAGTCGACTGCTTATAAAATAAACATGGACGGGATTATAGGACGCGGGGGAGAATTTCGAACAAGAGTTTAAAGGCTCGAGTTTAAAAGCCATTGGCTCACTGAGATTGAAAAAGGAGGAGTGGGTGGGTTATAGAGAGGAGTTAAAAGTAAGGGTTGAAGGCTTCAAGTGGGGGTCAACGTAAAACAAGGGCACTTCTAACTACCTACCATCTAACCCCCTATTCAAGCTTTCATTGGGTCCTATAAAGATTCAATCGTGTCAAAACTCCAAACTAAACCAAATAACTTTCACTAAGTAATCTTGGTTTATAGCCTTTATCAAACGTAAGAATAGCTATTTATGAATATATATTACTTGGACTTAAAATTATGGTAATTATTATCTAAGTTAATATCTAGTAGTAGCAATTAACAACAACGTATCTTTAAAATAAAACAAATTTAAAAATTAAAACTATAGTTTATTTAAAACTATCACTACAAAGGTTCATTCCAACTATGATTATGTCAATCAAATGTTATATTATATAAAAAAAAGTCTCAATTTTCTTTCAAGGAATGGAATAACCATTCTAAAATGAAACCTTGGTAAACTTTACCAGTTGGTGTGGTGTGGGGGTGTAATTGTTCTTAGGTTGTTTGAAAACAAAATACTCAGTAGAACATTTGATAGCAAAAAGGAGATAGGAGGAGTCTACATAAAGATGTGTTACATATGTTGTACTTATAATAAGACATTGTTATGATAATCAAATGTAGAAGGTCACTGTGGGAAGAACATTTATCGCGAATGGAAAAATCTATAACCGTGTTTAAGCTGTGACTGACAAATCCAATGGGAAGAGACCATTGGGAAAACTTAGGCGCAGATGGGAGGATAACGTTAAAATGGTCCTGATAGAGATAGGGTGTAATAAGCTGGACTGGATAGAACTATCTCAAGATAGGGATAGAGTATAATGAGGTGAACTGAATAAAACAGCTCAAGATAGAGATATTGTGTAATGAGGTGGACTGGATATAACTAGCTCTAGGTAGGGATATAATATAATGAGGGGGACTGGATAGAACTAGCTCTAGGTAAGAATATGATATAATGAGATGGACTGGATAGAACTATCTCAAGATAGGAATAGGTTATAGTGAGGTGGACTGGATAGAACTAGCTTAAGATAGAGATAAGGTGTAATGAGGTGGACTGGATAGAACTAGCTTAAGATAGGGATATGGTATAATGAGGTGGACTGGATAGAACTAGCTCTAGGTAGGGATATGATATAATGAGGGGACTGGATAGAACTAGATCTAGGTAAGGATATGATATAATGAGGGGGACTGGATAGAACTAGCTCAAGGTAGGGATATGATATAATGAGGGGGACTGGATAGAACTAACTCTAGGTAAGAATATGATATAATGAGGGGGACTGGATAGAACTAGCTCAAGGTAGGGATATGATATAATGAGGGGGACTGGATAGAACTAGCTCTAGGTAAGAATATGATATAATGAGGGGGACTGGATAGAACTATCTCTAGGTAAGAATATGATATAATGAGGGGGACAGGATAGAACTAGCTCAAGCTAGGGATATAGTACAATGAGGTTTATTGGATAGAACTAACTCAAGATAGGGATAGGGTACAATGAGGCTTACTGGATAAAACTAGTTCAAGATAGCGATAGGTGGTGTCATTTTGTAAGTGTGGCAATGAACTCTCTAGTTCCTAGTGCCATAGAGTAAGTAAGGTGAGTTTGGTGCTCTCACTTTCAAAGAATATCCCCTCCCTCTTCCAATCACGCCACTGGTTCTGCCACTACTGAGCTAACCTCATCAGGAGTATTTTTTTACCACCGCGTCTTATTACCCGTTCGGTTTATACGCCTATGTACTAATTACACTATTATGTTTGGGAATAGGAACGTTGAATTTTAGAAGCAGTATACCCACATTTACATGGAATTATAGTGGAAAGCCACTTAAGAAAAAAAGACCTTAGTACACCCGACTGAGCTCAAATCACGATCTTCCTATATTTGTCAGAATAGTGCATTGTGAAAGTATTACCTTAGACCATGCAGCCACCGAAACGGTTTCTTCAGGTGTATAAACTTCCTCAGCTGTAGGAACTCAGCCCTTTCCCAATCATACTGTGCGATGTCTTATTTCAAGGTCAGCCTTGATATTTATTGTCAACAAATAATAACAGTACAAGAATGTTTAATATATTAACATTACTAATATTATAGTTCTATTTTAAACATAATGTAAAATATTGGTAACTCTCAGATTTGAATTTCACATCATATTCTCTCTAAATCAGTGTTTCTGAAAGTGTGGTCCTCAGACTACCAATGGTCCGCAGTGACATAGCCAGTGGTCCAAAGGATCCCAGGAAGTTTAGTAATAAAAATGAACTAAGGAATGTTGATCACATATAATACAAAAATTTGAAATGCCAAGATTAGGGCCTAAATATAAATTAACCATGATATGCTGAATTCCTTTCCTCGGTAGACACAAGTCACATAAAAATGTATGTACCAACCTTAAGCTGACAAAGCTTAACAATTATTTATCAAAAATTATTAGGTTTAGATTGTTAAAAGTACTTAAACAACTATTACTTACTAATTCAATATAATTATGTGATGTTTATTTCAAACATTTAATAAATTAATTACCCGCCTCGGTGGCGTAGTTGGCTAACGCGCTAGTCGTGTTGAGCCCGACTGCCGAGGACGGGGAGATCGAGGTTCGAATCTCGGTCGGGTGAACTGGGGGTGGTTTTTCCTAAAAATTGTATTCCACCCTCCCTCCACGCAAATGCGGGTTCACTTCCTCTATTCAACCTTCCCAATTCCTAATCCATTAGGGTAATTAGTACTTAAGCGTATAACCCGAACGGGTAGTAAGACGCGGTGCTAAATAATAATAATAATAAATTAATTTTGTTATGTATTTATAGTCCTAGAAAGGAATTGNTAATCCATTAGGGTAATTAGTACTTAAGCGTATAACCCGAACGGGTAGTAAGACGCGGTGCTAAATAATAATAATAATAAATTAATTTTGTTATGTATTTATAGTCCTAGAAAGGAATTGCCTAGAAATAATGTGTTTTAAACTCCCTCCTCGCCCCCTCATACCAGGGTCCTGGTGGCCCCCAGTGTGCAAAACTTTCATTTGGTGGCCCTTCCTCACCAAGACTTTGAGAAACGCTCCTCTAGATAGTGTTACTCGCCAATTGGTTACAGCTACCGCCCAATCTATATATGACCATAAGGATGCAATAAAAATAAGTGAGAGATGGCACAAAGTTAAATAAGTCACTGAAATGCAGTAATAAGTATTGGCCTATATTGGATGGCCTTGTGTATTTATATCAGTATTCGCTCTTCAGCGATGTCTGCTGTGGACCCCAGTAGCCATCGTTTCATGCTCAGAAGTTCTGTTGAATTAATCCACGGTCACCAAATTCCTTGCTGCCACACACTCATTAATTTATAATGGAATTATTTAAATAAATAAATAAAACCATTATATTTATATCCCTGTTTTGCGTAGAAACTAATCGGCATTAAATGTGCAGCTAACGCAGTCATCCAATAAATAAACAAGGGATCACAGATAAGAATAAATCAATAATAAACACATTTATTTCCAGCTTAAGCATTTTTATAAAATAATGTAATCAACACAGCCTAAATTTAGGCATGTTTGTTTAGTATTGTTGTGTTCTGTATTGTGAATTACAAAACTAGTGTTGCAAGATGTTGTGATTAGCTAGTAAACAAATATAACATATGCGCTGACAACATACAAAATTTCAGCATTTCTAAAGGTAAACCAGGCCAGAATGTAGAATAAAAAGTAGTGTAGCCCAGTTAACATGGCTGACTAATCATCATCAAGTCTAGGGGGTCACTCTGCCCGTTTTTGGAGCTACGTGGGTTAGGACGCTGGATCACCAGTACCTGTATTGGAGGGCTACCTTTGATCCCAGAGTACCAGGGTTTATCAACCTTGTAGGATCAACTAGAGGTCATTCAGACTATTTGTTAAACATTCCTTGCATACTTCGTTCTGTCACGAGCTTCTAAATAAATGTATCCATATCCTTTAATATTTCTTATCAACATCACGTTTTGTAATAGAACATAGTAGTACAAATACAAACCATACAAAATCTAAGCCAGGCGTCAATTACGAACCCACAGAATAAGAATCCATTTACTTCCCACGTCCTCGGCTGCAACCCATCCTGACAACCTTAGGCTCACTTCAAGAAAGAATTGGGTCGGTGAAAATAATATATTTAGCATAATCTACAACCATCATATTTCAAAATACTTTCTACCATTCAGAAAAATGCTTAAATAACTTAAATTTAAACTTTTTTAAATGTGCTTTGATACCTTCAACTTGTTTTACTGTACAACCAGTGGCGGCTCTACTATAAAGGCGAGCTAATCAACCGCCTAAGGCCCCACGCCTTCAGGGGTTCCTCTCTGTGATTGATTATTGAGTAATGAGGTTTACAGCGAAAGATGAAATCGATGGGATAGTTTTTACTACATAGCTATTACAATTATTTGAAATAAAAACAATCAGGAATCAAATATGGAGGAACTATTGTGATAGTGAAAATTTCTCGATTTTTTTTCCCTAGAAGTTTTATGGGCCCAGTAGTTAGAATATGGTGTTTTCTCATCTGGTGGGGATGGATATGTGTGTGTGTATTTATGATATAAAACATATGATTGCTCACATTTTAAATTCTAATTACTTGAAATAGTACATTTTTTTGGCCAATGGCCGTACCTAAGATCAACAATGATATAAAAAAAGACTATCAGTTCTTTCGATTGTATCAATCAAAAGTGAACTTTCAACAAAGCTTGAATACTCATCCATCATAGATGATTCCATTGCTGTTTAATGCAGAAAAATGTATTTAAAACTCCCATCTCAAACTTTCCAAAATACTCTAAAATTAATTTTCTATATTTATTATTATATTCACACATCCCATATAATTTTATTATGTTTATGTAAATTCAATATATACACTCTTTGTCACAGTACTTTATTATGTGATATAAAATTAAAAAGAATTTTTCAGTGACTCTAAAGTTTCTTTATTTTAATTTTTTCCCCCAAAATATTGTAAAAATCCTCAAATCTTATATTATTTTTCCCACATAACTTATAAACTTTATTTTGCAATCTCTGAGGTTGCATGGTTACTTTATTATTTTCATCTTAGTTCTTATAGACAAATATATATTCCAAATTTAGATTATTTAGTGCAATTTTTAGGTTAGGTTAGTTTAGGTAACAAAGGGGCCCAACAAATGACCCACCTATAGCCTCGCATGCCATTGTGCCGCCACTCAGTATAATGATACTTTTAACATATTTCCTTTCTTCCATGAACTTGTAAAATACAAATTTTTATTTTTAATAAGCGTTTTATAAGAACCAATTTGTCTTAGTAATGTATTTTTCAAGGTCTTTGTTAAACTTTATTATCACAATAGGTCAATTGATTCTTATTCTTATTTTATTTTTAATGAGTGCATTTTGGCCATTTGTCATCTTATAGCAAACTTTTTCATTCTGATTCACCCATTTATTTGTTTATATAACCGACCCCGTGGTGTAGTGGTCATTGCACCTGGCCACGAACCTAGGGGTCCCGGGTTCGATTCCCTGCTAGTACCATGGGTAGTTTTCCTGAAAGAAGAATTATCCCAATTGTCACTGTGGTTTGGTTTATTAGTTTTTAGTTAGGTTTAAGTGTTTCCACTGATTCCACACCCTCATACTCACTATCATCATCACCCCATATCATCGGGACATAGAAAGAGCCTCTACGGAAAGGATGTACGATTAGTACCCTGAGCAACGGTACATTAGTACAAGCTGATATTTCCAAAAAACTGAGCTACGAGTAATGTATCCCAGACATGCAATTTTCTTATTATTATTATTTGTTTATATAATTGATTTTAAGATGGCTCAATATGGGAGATGGAAAAATTGCCCGGCCAGCAATCAGAAAAAACATATTGTGGCGTAGCAAGGCATAGCTTAGCTTAGAATATCTTATTTTAGCTTTCTGTGTGAAACAACATATTTAAACATATTATGGTCCGCTATTTTTCTAAAGCGTTAGCAGAGCAAAACTTAGCTTAGCTTAGCGTTCTGTTTGTACCGGCCTTAAAGGCAAGTATCTACTTGTATGATTATGTAACCTATTTTATTTTATCTCTATACAATTCCTCTTTTGTAATACTTCTTTATCTACTGCGTCTTACTAACTGTTCTTACTTTACGAATTTTAATTACGCTAATGTGTCGGGGACGAGGAAGATAAAATTTAAATAAATTAGTGGGGTCGGATAGTGGTAAACCATTAGGAAAAAACCACACTCATTACACGCTACCGGGATTCAAATCCAGACTTACTTATCGCCATAAAACCAGACTTGATGATCCTGATACTTATTCCGCGTGCCCACCGATGTGTACTACTTTTAATGGGAAAGTTATTCTTTCCCACTTCAGTGGGTATGTGGAATAAGGCGTCAACCTGGTATGATCTAGCTTTCTGGTGACACGGAGGGTTAGGCTTCGAGTCCTGGTCTGATTTACTGAATTATTTCTATAGGCCTAAAACAGGGGTTCGCAAACTGTGCGTTTCGACGCCCTGGGACATCTCGGCTATGAAGAAAGACTAAAACATATAATATATAGTGAAATGCAACACGCACATTCTTAATACGTGTACT
>CABFWB010005947.1:0-18840 GCA_902151455.1 Timema bartmani
AAATGTATTAATATCTGTATTTATTTTTAAATTAGTAAAACTTCTAATATAACATAGATGTCGACTGTTTTAAATAAATACCGTGTATGTTAGTTTAGTAAAATTAATATGAACAGTATTTTGTTCATCGATAATTCTTGACAAAGTCTAATTATTGAGGCCTAAGCCCTTAGTAAAGTAGGTTTCCATTCACCCTCCTTCCTGACGAATACTGAAACAATTTCTTAAAACTTACTTGTCACACTGTTTATTTAGATTAGCTTGTTAGATATAGTTTAAATAGCTGATTGCAAGGCTTAGTAAAATCTCTCGAGTTTTGTTTATTTATTGACTACAGACATTTAAAAAACACAAAAACTATTATTGTATGTACTACAAAGATAAGTATGTAATTACATAATTTTGTTTATAAGTTACTTGATAAAGGGAAATTAGCTAGTCCCACATTTTAGGCAACCATAAATAAATGACCCTTTTCAACGAGTGTCCAAGAGAGCTCTTTTTTAAATTGAAACAACCTTTCTACTCTTAATGTTAGCCATAAAAAAAATATATAATAATTGTCTTTCTCGGGATCTCAGAATTTGGGAGTGAAGGAAGATTAAAATGGTAGATTAGAGACGACCTGATATTATTTTTCTTGAAATTGCTTAATTATAATGTTAAAGAAAATACTTCCCCAGACGTTCACATGTTACCCACATCGATGATCACTGATCACGTGTATAAAGGCGTCAGACTCACCTAATATTGTTTGTTTATGACGGGGAGTTTGAGGTTCAAATACCAGAGATATACTGTGGTAATTTTTCAATATCCACGTAAGTTCTGGTAAATTTCCTATAAATATAACCTTGCACATCACTACCATATTAGCCGATAGTCTGGATTAGTAATAATACGGAAGGCACTGAAAAAAGATCACATATGGGCTTGATTTTTAGAAAATGCAGGACAAAAATACATAATTAAATTCACCAAGGCAACTATTTGTTTGTTATATTATGCCGTGCTACAAAGAATAAATGATACGGAACTTGGCACGGACTTTCTCACTCCATTGTTTAAAAATGGAGATATTTACTCAAAACTCGTAATATATATGAAACAAAATAGCATACACTAACAAACACGAGCACAAATTATGCTATACTTACGTAAAACATTTTTTTCTTCCGATTTTAAATTTATAATTTTATTTTTAAAGAATTAAAGTCCTCATTTGCATATTTGAACAAAATAAAGAACCATAATGGGTCCACAAGAGTCAACCATTAATATTAAAATTTCAACTTCCTGCTAAAATTTTTGAAATTTTATTGGGCGTTGCACATCTTATGGTTATCGTATCACAATTGAATTCCTCATTTATGAATTTAGACCAATAAAAAAGGTAAGTATTGACTATTGAATCTAAAATTATAGAGATAAATCATTGCTGTACAAACATTTCCTCAAAGAGGTTAAAGGAAAAAGAACAGAATTTTTGAGAGACCTACTTATTTACTTACTCTATGGCATTATAGAAGTATTACGTTAAAATTTAGGTAGTATCTCTGTACAACTAAAGCTCACAAAATTGTATTCATATATTTTCCACTATTTCAGAAACTATTGTTTTTACAAAGATATATTTCAATTAAAAGTTTTTTTTATTTTTAATAGTACTACAGTTTTTCAATGACAAGTTATTTAGTGTCTCAAATAGTTGAAGAGATATGGAAATTTCCGCAATTGTAAGGTACCCTGAAAGTCATTTTCATGGGAAAATGAAAATAGCCATTTTATTTATAGCCTTAATCAACGCCTATATATGAATTTTAATCAAAATCGTTAGGGCTGATTTTGAGAAAGTCAATTTTTCTCTCTTTTCGCCCTTTAGTAAACTACTCTTAATTTTAGGGTTAAATAGACTCACAAACAGACGGCATTACAAAGACCACTTTTTAATTTTCCGGTCTATGAGACGTTGACATCCACCAACATCTCGGGCTGGATTTTTTTACGGTCGCAATACTTTATCTTTAATGTTAAAAAAGTTAAAATATATGTATAGTACGTATATATTTGCGTATAACTTGAAAATTATTGGTTTTATAAATATATGTTTCAAATAAAAGATGACTTATTATAAATAGACCTACATTTGCTATGATAAGTAATTTCATATCTCAAATAGTTACGGATATAAAATTAAAAATTAGAATTAAAGCATCAGACCGGAACCCTTAAAGTAATTTTGACGAAAAATTGAAAGTAGCTATATATATAATTTTTTTTTTTGCAATATTGATCAATACTTAGAAATTAAATTAAATCAAATTCGATTTTTTCTCTTTTCGCCCTTAAGGAAACTACTCTTAATTTTAGGGCTAGATATACAATTCCATAAACCTATCGTGGCAACCCTATGAAAACACTAGATACCAAGTTTTAGCCTGATCGGTAAAATAGCTTAGGCTCTACTCCGAAGTACAGACAAACGGACAGACACACAGACGGAAATGCAAATAACACTTATCGGATTTGGGGTTGGGGGGGGGTGGGTCCATGAAATTTCAAAATTCATCAAAATCTGAAGTTCGATTTTTTTCGACGATCACAATACTTTTTTCACCTCTAAAGTAGCGAGAAAGTAAAAAGAGAATAAATATATTTGAAAAACAAAACTATTTATTAAAATTCCCTTTTCATTGCTAATTCAAGGTAAAACTGAATTACGTTAAATCAAATAATACCTACAAAAACATTATTTTCATCTTCAATTTCAACGAACAAATATTAATGTAAAGAAAAATTCTGTTCGTGCAGACACATAAATCATTAATGTCAAAAAAAATATTAACTTTCAAAATTGGTTTAAAATAAATTGACTATGTTCATTGATAGTTGCTTCCAACTAATAATTCAGTACAAAAGCTATAATAATACATGGCATTGAAATTAATACAACTCTAGTAACAAATATTAGGTAACAGAAAGAAACATAGTTAAGAGGCATGTGTACCTATGATGTAAAACTTAGCTACTTGCATCCCTTTTCATGGGAATTTATGTATATCATTTATTAGATAGGAGACTTAATTGTTACTACACGTGTACAAAACCTTAGAAAAATAGAATTTTTAAATTTAAAACTTCTAAAATAAAACTCAAGTGTGATGTGATAAATTTGAAATATTATTTTCTCTAACTTCAAAAAGAAGTACTTTTTGAAGTACTTAGTTAAAAACCAAGTACTTTTGGGTGTACTACCGTTTGTTCTGTAGGATAACAGGACAATAGGCTAATAAACAAAACTGTCGTGCAAAAAAAATATATAGTATGGATATCCACCCTACCTATAGAACACGTTTTCTACTTTAAAAGTAATAGGTTATATTAAACACACATATGTGTTTTTAAGGAAGACTATAATTTTTTAGGGAAACATATGAAACCATTAAAATATACCAGCATTAAATCTTGGAATAGTGAATGATTTGTAATATTGAGCGGTAAATAATAAGATCACATTGATGGACACACATAAAGGTGATATAGAATTATGTATATTATTAAAATTGAGAATGACAAATAATATTCTTAAGAATTCATATCTATTTTTTAAATAAAAAACAAACTTCTTTGAGACTTTCTCAATATTGGGGAAAAGATTCTAGACTACGTTATTTCGTTTATTCATGCAATATTATATTACCATACCACTTCACTGGGCGTGAATGATTCCCAAACCGATTGAGAAAAGAAAGTATTTCACTGAGAATTTAGACTATTCTTAAATCCTTAGAGATAAAATATTACTCTTACAAACAAAGAAAAAAAGGCTTAAAAATAAGTGCATAAACAACTTTATTTTTTAAAGTGGTTTTCAACAAATACTTGGGATTTTACTATAGTATACTTTTCAAATGAATCAAGCTACACCTTGATATTATTACGGATAGACACTTGGAGAACCTTTATAAATAAAATCATATTTTTGTGGATAACATTGATAACATCTAATATATTATTATCGCTATTTTATTGTATTTTATTGACAGTATGTATATCAAAAGTGGAAGGTGAAGATTAAATTACATGCCGTATAAATACAAGAAAATATATTTAGTAGGTCTAACGTTTTCTAGCTATCAAATATGTTCATTCGTAATAAAATGGGAGTATAGTAACAATACAGAATTATTTGGCATGCATACCAAATAATTGTATTTTTTTGATTACACATTTTTACATGAGAGACTAAACGGTTTAGGAAGGCAATTAGAGAAAATTCACCTTCATTTGAGTAGGAAGGGGACTATAAAATCACAATGCTAAATCCAATAAGGAACAAAGTGCCCTTCTCCCCTCCCCCCATCGCATCCATCTTACTTTCGAACCTTCCATCCAGTAGATGCTGAACTTGACGATTTAGACCTTGGGTCCACCGGTGTGTATCAAAATCTTATTAAAATTATATATGTATACAATTATATTGAGAAGTAAGTTATATAATGATCAAAGTATTGGGCTCCACGAAATTTCAATCTTTTATGAGAGTTTTATAAATTATCTTTCAAGATAAGTAGGTAATCTTGCTTTATTTAACACAAGATATAGTTATTATTTAATTGCAACCTAACCTCATCCCTTACGCATTAGCTTAATCAGTTCATATGCCCGAACTGGTATTTATAGGTGACCAAAAAACTAAAACAAAAATAACTTCTCTTTATGGTATAAACTAACCATTTGATTAAAAAATAAGTTTATTAAACAATTGTTAAATAGCCTTAAGCATTACTGCATACTCTATCCCTACCCACGAGGCCCCCTTTGCATAATTTTACATTAGAGCTCATGCGGATGTTTGTCAAGGTCAACTATCAGCTCAAAGTACTATGGTTCTACAAAAAAAAAAAGCAGCTACTTAAAATAAAAAACTAATTGTGAATAATTTTGCATCCCTAATAAAATTAACTCAATCGTGAATTCTTTGGCACCATTGTCGGGTGGTTATCTCACCTTTATTAAGTTAGCTTGCACATAAATTAATCTCAAATCGAATCCTTGACGATTGTTAGAACGCATGTTCGTTATTAGCATATTCACGCTAGTGTATAAGTAGGTAAGATTTCTCTATAGTTTTCCTTATGAATTAATTATTACTTGAAGACTAGGCTGTGCAGTCTAGGACATCAGACTCACCTTGCACTCGTTCATAATTGGCAGGAGAAGCCAAAGTTTGAATCACATTAATGAGATGGCCTTCAATAATTGGCCTTTAATATTGCTTTCTCGTTCTCTTAACAACATATATTTTTTTATTTAGCACCGCGTCTTACTACCCATTCAGGCTATACACTTAAGTACTAAACACGCTAATGGATTATGAATAGGAAAGGTTGAACCTGAATTCACGTGGAGGGAGAGTGGAAAACTATTTTAGTAAAAACCACCCCAACTTATCCGACCGAATATTTGAACCTTGATCTTCCCGTCCTCGGCAGTCTGGTTCTACACGAAACAAGCGTGTTAGGCAATTGCGCCACCTAGGCGAGTCTTAACAAAATAATTTGGATTTTTTACTCAAAGTATAGGTTTTATCTAATCAGCCCAACCCCCTAGGTTAAGTTAATAAACATGCCAAGTTAATAAAATGTCAGTAGGCCATTACAAGGTAACTTATCACACCGAGGCAAGTAAAAAAGAGATTGGTGGATGACGTAGATGTGTCCGAATTCACCTAGAGACAAAGAACACCCTATCTGAGAAATGATCACAACCTTTACAGCTGGTTGGAATCGAACCCCAGACTACATATCTATTGGCAAACAAGTCAATCTCTTGTCCAGCCCCACCTTTACTATTGTTTGGTGTTTCCATAAATGATATTGTATTGGTTCCTTTGTTACGATACAGGCCGATGGCGGATAAATGTCCACATCCAGAGTATAGAGACATGTTATATGAACTTTCTATGGAGGCACGTGTTTCGAATACCAGCCGGAATTTGTTAAGGCGATTGGCCCTTTTCAAGTCAATCACTTGTCCAGCCCCACCGTTAATAAATGATATTGTATTGGTTCCTTTGTTACGATACAGGCCGATGGCGGATAAAATTCCACATCCAGAGTATAGAGACATGCTATATGAACTTTCTATGGAGGCACGTGTTTCGAATACCAGCCGGAGTTTGTTAAGGCGATTGGCCCTTTTCATTTGTCGTGGAAGTGCAGAGCCTTGGGAACAAACGGTTATCTTCAAGAATTCTTATTGTTTTGTAATTTTCTTTTCGGAAACGGTTTTTTCAAGAATAGAAGCATGTTGATTAAGTTATAGTTTTTTATATACACACATCCTCTAATAGTTTTAACAGTGATTAAATATCGATAAAATTGACATTTTTCAATTGAAA
Organism: Timema bartmani; assembly: GCA_902151455.1. Taxonomy (NCBI): domain Eukaryota; kingdom Metazoa; phylum Arthropoda; class Insecta; order Phasmatodea; family Timematidae; genus Timema; species Timema bartmani. Next base: position 6,404 of record CABFWB010005947.1, read on the forward strand.
ACTGCTGGATTTATAACAAAAAAATAAGAAAATTCAATTAATAAACATCGATACATTTTCTTAGAAGGGGTGTTGAAGATATTAGCATAAAAATTTCCCTCGTTCTCGAGAAAAATGATATTTCCAAACGTATGATTTTTCCGTAAGACCTGTCCGGTAGCCAGCGCCATCTACGTTTTCCGTGATCCATCTGTTCTTGTTGGCGCGAAAGGATACATTGGTCGGTTGTGAAGCCATGCCACGACTTTCATCATTCCACCCACCATCCCACAAAATAGGTTTTAGGCTTGCACTCGACAGGGCCAAGGGCCTCAAGAGGGGACTGTCATTTTCCAGGGTCATATGGTCGATGTCAGCGCAACCACAAGCCAAGACGGTAGATACTGGAACTGCTCTTGTAGCGCTCCTTCAAAGGGGCCATCCATAAACCACGTAACGCTGTAGAGAGGGGGAAGAAGTGAGCTCTAGTGTCACCTTAGTGTTACATGGGGGTAGGGTGGGTACATCACCGTGTTACGTAACACAGATTTTTTTAAATTTTAACAAAATATTATTGTTCATGCTTTTACCGTTGGAAAACATACTTATAGATAGCTCATTTCTGATTCTGAGTAGTAGTATTATATCAGAGTCTCAATTTTAGTGTCACAAAACCTTCCCTATGAAAAATGACATTCACTCTTGATGTGAAAAGTTACGTAAACACTGGTTGAAGGGGTAAGATGTAAGGCTAAATATCTACTATGGTGAAATGAATGGTCAAAAAGATAAGAAAAAAAGTGTTACGTGGTTTATGAATAGCCCCAAAGCTTTTAAAACTGAACCTTGCAATCAATGAAACGCAATTTATTGTTTCATCCACTGGTTTGGAACGGATCAGAGCAGTCATGTTGAAAATAATTGATGATTGTGTAATTGAATGAGGTTCTAGTGGATCTCAATTAACCCTATTTGATGCACTGGACTTTAAAAAAAAACTCTTTTCAATATTTTTAACTGGTAGGTTCCTGTGCTAGCCAGTTTACACCAGAAAACGACAAGACTTATGCCAGAAACGTTTGAAATAAACATCCGTTGCAAACTAGTAAAGAAGAATTATCGTTTCAATTATGCTCGTGATGAGAATTTATTTTCTGGGACAAGAGCACTCCTTCATGCCGCTGAAAATGTTGTATAAAAATACTGTCTTGGAGTTCTTATTTACAAGTCCAAAACTTTGTATTCGTGACGTCACATGCCAAGAAAATAGCTGACAGCAGCTGACCCCAAAATATCTTAGACCACTTTCAAATAACCCCTTAAGCTTGGTGTAACACATGTTAGGTTACTGTTAATTTACAATTCAACTATGGAATTTAGCATATGTATTTTATATTTTAATGTATTTAAAAGGTAGGTGACCTGGTGGTCTGGGGGTAAGGTGTTAGACTTCTGTGCTGAGGGTCCGGGGTTCAATCCTCGGTCCCGGCACAGATTTATCTGAAGGCCAAACCCTTCCTTCACCTCTGACAAGACGTGTATTAATCACAACTTGTGAATGTGAGGAATGCCAGGCCTCCACCGTGGTTCGGATTCCACGTTAAACTGTAGGTCCTCCATTTCATCTCACAATCACCCTACCATTACACATTAGCGTAAGTGCGTATAACCCGAACGGGTAGTAAGACGCGGTGCTAATAATAATAATAATAATAATAATAATATTTAAAAGGTGAATTTAATTTTAATCAAATATATTACTACTAGACATTTCTTGGAGGAGGTGTGAGTGGACTTTGTGTTTGGTTTCAATTTAACAAAGTAGTTACAAAAGATTTAGATCACGTCATTTTATTGGGACTGGAAACTATGTCAAAGTCAGAAGACACGTTCCATTTCAAGTATTAAAGCTTATGGTTTTTGTTTATAGAAGGCCGGTTCTTAATCACTAAATAATGTTCACATTGTAAGTATTAAAACTTTCATTCAAACTTTTGTCCATTTAAAATGTAGAGCAACATAATAAAATCCGTGAAACTTCTGGCTCTTTCTCACACTTATTGATACCCTAGATCAACAGTTATCAAACTGGGGTGCGCGGGCACCCTTCTAGGGGCACGCGAGCAGCTCTTAAGGGGAAGTTGTCAGAATAGCAAGGGACTTATGGAAAACCCTAATTGTTGGCAGTTACCGTTATATAGTTATGAGGCCAACCCGTGCAGATTGTGGACAGGAGACTCACGATACACCATGTGAGTCTCCAGGTTCCGAGTTATCTGTAAGGGTTCGGACTCTGCTTGGTCTTGGGATTGTCCGAAATGGAAGGTGGAGAAAAATATGCTGTAGATACAAACTGAAAAGAAAATTCCATACAACCAGGCATGCAAAGAGTATGTATCTAGCCAGGCTCCAGTATTTCAGGCCTCTTACAATCAGATTGTGAGTCACAATATCAATTGCCCTGATTGCCATTGCGTAGTCAATATTCCATAGACGTTACCACGACCCGTGCCATTGGTCTCTGATCGAGACACAAATACCTATAATGCGCCAACTACTTCGGTAACTAAATTTACCCTCCTTTCCCGTATTTGCTCTCTGCTGGAGACCGATTTCTGAGAATTTTCAACCCTCTACTTGACACTCTCTAAATTAGCCAGTTTATTATGCCTTTACCAATAACATATCTCTGTGAGAGTGGTTTTTCATCCATGGTGTACCTAAAAAATAATTACCGCAATAGGCTAAATTTGGAGTCGGACCACCGGTTGAAAGTTTCAACTGGAACACCAAACAATAAAAAGTGGTGCCAAGCAATGCAGCCACACCCCTCTCACTAAAAAACTATGGGATTCATAATATATCAGCTCCAGAATCACAATTTTAAAAATTTATTTGAAAATATTGTGTTTATGCTTGCTTTTTTCTTTATTTAGGAACGAATTTGTAAATAAAATGTACAAAACTTTTTTACAGTAAATAAATAGATCAATAATTTACCAAGTGATCATATTTTTTAAAGCCTGTTACTTGGAAATTTTTTATCTTGGGGGTAAATTAAACTTTTAGACACAGCCAAGGGGTACAATCTAAAAAAAGTTTGAGAACCACTGTCATAGAGAACTGAAATTGTCTTTGGATGCTAGGGGACATGCCGACTTTATGAGATAATCCAAGATGGCGGATCCTAGATGGGGGATACAACGTACAAATTGAATTTATTTGAAACAAACGATCACCAGCTAGAAACCTAACGCTACCTCCAAAAAATATCTATATCATCACCCCAATATCTAGACATACCGGACGAGAGGCCGACATCTGTTGGTGAAATTAGTGCAACCTTATGTGGATATAGGGTGCCATGCAGTCAGTAAAACCAATCCTGCGGTCATTAGTCTCAGTATTCTAGACCGCAGCTGCTACTTTTTCATTCAAGTAGATCCGTGTTCGAGATCCACTGTTTAGCAGGAAATATGGGGATTGAACCCAGGGCCTTTGGGTCTGTAGCCAGGAACTCTGACCACTAAACCACAGAAGCGGTCTCACCCTACCTCCTGTTATGAAAATTCTATAAATAGAAACAAACAAGAAACAGACTACGCAAAATTTGAAATTGCTCCTTTCTGAGACAAACCTAACCCTTAGTACAGAGGTGGCCAAACAGTCTATCGTCGTGATATACCTGTCAACCACGGCTGCTAGTTTGGTCGATCGATTAAAAAAAGATTGAGAGAAAGAAAATTATTGAGAGGGTTTGCAGATTTTTCTTAAATCAACATTAGAAAATTGAAATATTGAAGCTGTGTGACTGATGACCATTTACAATCCTGCCTTAGTTTATGACAGAGTGATTATGAACTCTCATCCAACAAACTATCCTAAGACTATACGCCGTCATGCATCAACTTTGAAGTCAAGTTTTTAATGAGAAAATACTTTTTTCATGGAAATTATGTATTTTATGTTGTTTGATAAAAAAAAAAGTCAGTTTCATTGTGTGATAGGAGTTTTTATATTCAATATAATTTTACTATTAAAACACAAAATAGGTTATTAATTTTTCACCAATCAAATAATCAATGCAAGACTATGGTTCCGTAGTACAGTATCGCAAAGTATTTTTTTTCTCTGGCCTACAATAAAAAGTCGGGCCACTCCTGCCTTAATACATATATTTTTGGTAAAATAGGATCAAATAATATAAAATGTATGAGCTGAGAGTAACCGGTCTAAAGGAAGCTACATCTAGAACATTACAGATATAGAGGTCCATGGAGAAAGCTGTGAAGGAAGTCAATAATACCTTCATTAATGTCTCTGCTGTAGGCTGTTCACCGCTTGAGGAATCTATTCATATACACCCCCACACACAATTCCTACAATAGCACGCAACTGCTCTGGGATAAGAGAGACAACCTTAACTACAACAGATGAGTGAGTCGCTGCATTACCTGATAGATATACCTCATATCAATTCATCATTCTTAAAAAAAAACAATAATATATGTTAGATAATAATATATCCTAATGAAATTTCTCCGATATCACCTCATACTGTAATTTCTTACAGAGAAAATGTTGAGATTTTTAACCCCTATATTATGATGGATCTTGACATATTAAGTGCCTCTGAACTTGAATAAGTGGGTTTTACAATTACGTCTGTCTGTCTACCTGGGGCTGTAGTCAAAATGGTTTGATGGATTACGTTAAAATTTGATACTTGGATGACGAAATTGATGGTTTTAATAATCATATATCTTAAATTATTGGTACTTATAAATGACTTTTGAAAATTTGAAATTTCTTCGAAAATGAATTTTAAGTAACATCTGAAATAATCCGCATAATTTATTATTTTAAGAAAAAATTATTTAAGAGTAGTTTAGTAATAAATGTTTTAAATTTTTGTTTCAAATTGTAAAAGACTATATGAAAAAATATGTATGGTTGTGGTGTACCATTTATTTTTTATAAACTAATATGATGCTAACAGTTATGATAGGCTTACTACGTTTTAAATGTGCATTTTATGGAAAAACACTTTACTGTTAAATAAAAACCGGGGCTGGTTGTAACACATTATATCAAATAATTTTTTTAATTTTTAGTGCAAAAATAGCTTTATTAATAATGTTTTAAAAAATGTATTGTAAAAGATGAACCCTTACTTTTTTCGTATACATCGCCCAATATTTTCTTATGCATTGTACGAGCTGTAAGGAAATAGTAACTAAAATTGATTACAACCAGCCCTGGTCTCCCTTACAATTAGCATTGCTATAGTTATCAATTTGATTTGTAATAGCCAGGGATAAATATTTCACTTTGAATTAATATATGTGTATAAATATGTAATTTAATATGTATAATATAATGTTATAATATATGTATACATTAATTCAAATTGAAATATCTAGCAATGTTGTTTTTTCGGCGCATCTGGGTAACATAATTCGTAGCCCAGTTTATCCGGTTGCCCAGGGGGAGGCTGAATATACTGATCGTACATCCTTTCCATGTCCCGATGAGACGAGGTGATGGTGATAGTGAGTATAAGTGTGTGGGACCAGTGGAAACATTTAAACCTAAATTTAGCCTAATTAACCAAGCCCTGGTGACCATTGAGGTAGTTCCTCTTTCGGTAAAAATACCCAAGGTATCAGCCGGGAATTGAATCCGGGACTCCTCAGTTCGTGGCCAGGTGCACTGACCACTTCGCCATGAGGTCATATCTTTGAATTAATATTTTATATATATATATATTAAAAATATAATTTTTGGCTAGGAATAAACCTAAGTGTCGAACTTTTAAACAAAATATATGGTAAGAAGGATAAATTGTAAAACACCCACTTCGGTGGACGCGTGGTCTAACGCGCTACTCTCGCATTATTTAGACTTCCAATCACGGGGTGATCAAGGTTCGAATCTCAGTTGGGTATAACCAACATAGTTTTCCACTCTCCCTCCACGCAAATATGAGTACATTTCCTATAAACATAGCGTTCTTAATACCTAGAACCATTAGAATAACTAGTAAATAAGTGCATAACCCAAACGGGTAGTATGACGTGGTACTAAAAGAAAAATTGGAAAATGACACTATAGATAGTAAAAACTACCGTTGTTAGAGATTGACGTGTGACATGTCATCTAGAGAATAAAAGTTAGGACAGCTAGTCTCGCTATTTCTACCATTGTTTCAATTGCCACAAATTACATTAAGCCATCCATCGCAGCAAGGTATGTAATATATATATACAGGTCTATAAGCATGGATATAAACCTGCTTATCTGGATAGTAAATAAGCTCATTTGTCTTAAAGGATGGCTAAGCTTCCAGCTCATTCTTACAACAGCCTTAGTAAAGAATTCATTAATGGCGTTCAGAGCCTGGAACCTCCACCCTCCACTGCCCTCCTAAAGTCCTTATCGTGACCCAAGAGATCGCTCTTACATTCCAAGGATGAGAGGGGAGAGAGAAGGAGAGTGATGGAATTGGAGCACCTTCTGGATTCTCTGCAATCCATCAATATCAAAAATATTTCACTTTCGAAACTACAGACAGCGAATACAGAGAGCAGGTGGTTTAAATTATAATAGCTCTGGTTTGGTTTGTGGGGAGAAAGTTAGTGAAGAGGGATTAAGTAGGGAGTTGTTTTTTGAACTATAAGCACAGTTTCTTGCCTACCCTGTAAGATGGATGGATGGAAGGAAGGACGGACGGATGTATGTACGTATGTACGTGTGTATGTATGTACGTATGTACGTATGTACGTATGTATGTATGTACGTATGTACATATGTACGTGTGTATGTATGTACGTATGTACGTATGTATGTATGTATGTATGTATGTATGTATGTATGTATGTATGTATGTATGTACGTATGTATGTACGTATGTATGTACCAGTAGAGAAATCTGAGCTTGGAATCCAGGCATGCGTTCGTGAGCGGGGGTCCAGTTTCTCCCTTGGGAAATTTTTAGATTTCGTGTTTAAACATCTAATCGTTTATGCATGTTTTGTAGTTAAATTTTGGAAGTAACCACTTCGTAATCGCAGGGTTATGGTGTTGGAAAACACGTGGAATCGAAGACTTCAAAGTTTAATTAAGACCTATTTACTTTCTCTATCTCTCTCAAGTCACAACTCATAATACAACTCTAACTCTCAATAGGCATATCTCACTCTTCTAAATTAAATAAGTATATATCACTATAAAGTTAAATTACAACTGGTTTGACGAACAAATTATTTAATAACTTTGACTGTATACACTATATGAAAACATTAAAGAAAATCATTATAGTAAAATAATATATATAGAAAAATTAAAAATACACTAAACAACTTGAGCACGTGTTTATATTCTGAATCTCTCAGCTATATAGTTCATTTATGTGTATATATAAATCGGCATTAAATAGCACACACTGTTAAATAAAATCCTACTTGAACAAAGTAAACGTAATGCACGCCATACTCGCAAAATAACTGTAAGCGCGTCGTTGTAGGCTGGCGGCTGCTATGTGCGACGTTTTTTTAGTCTGCGTGCAAGGCAAGCTGTAAGTGTGGCCTAGGGAAGGGGGGAAGGCACGCCATCACATCACCTCCCCTGTAGCCTAGTGCCTGGTAGTGTACAGGCCGCGACATGCATCACTGCGGGTTATATACAGTCAAGCGTGATACTACTGATTGACCAGAAGCGTCGCTGACATCCTGCCGCTTGTAGAATAAACCGATATAGCCTGATGTTTTTAGGCAATAATAGTTTGTATGACCTTGAATATGTTTCATCATGCACAGTTCGCGCACAGATACTGATAGCGTACCTACTATAAACTCTTTGTACTGCGTATAGAATTGTCATCTATATGTCGTGTTTCTCATGTTGCCGTCGGTCCGTGGTTGCTGTTTTTCTGGTCTGATTATTTTCTTTGTAAATACTTTGTTTGTATAATTTAGTGATCGTATTCACATTTGATATTTTATTATTATTTTTATTTCTGAACTGACAGCTTCAATATTGTTTGTTTTGTGTATAAGCGTAGACTTTTTTCCGCGATGGATAATTCTCAATATAGTGAGCATACGGGTCAGAAAGAGTGGGAGGAACACTTTCTGAAGTAATTACTTAAAAGTGAAGATGAAAAATATACGCATTTTAATAAAATTATAAAGAAAGCATATTTAGATATTATAAAAGCTGTAGAAGATGCTGAAAAAGCTGAGAAGAAGATATCTCGTCAACAAAGCAGATTGAAGAGATTCCGTGTAATTGAAATCAGAGGAATAAAGAAACTGTTGGCAAGAAGTGAAATTGATTAGATCAATTACTATCTTCTATCTGAAGAGATTTATGAATTAATTGATGCGGTGTACGTAGTGATAGGCCATGGAGGTCGCGATTGTATGTTGGCCGAAACATCAAAAAAATATGCAAATATTAGGGCCTACTAAAGAAATTATGTCCTATTTTTTCTGTCAATGGGCCAAATGTGTCGGCAAAAAATAAAGAAGAAAAGGGGGTTAGTTTCGAAGCCCACTCTACAATCAGAAATGAACAGTAGATGCCAAGTTGACCTGATTGATTTTCAAACACAACCTGATGGTAAATTCAAGTTTATACTAGTTTATCAGCACCACCCAACAAAATTTGACCTGCTACGTGCTTTGGAATCAAAAAGAGCTGCAGAGTTTGCCTTTCATTTAAACGACATAGTTTTAGCTATAGGTGCATCCTTGCAGTCTGAAAACGGATGAGAAGTTGTGAATTATGTCATAATAGAACTCAAAACTCTATGGCCTGAGCTGAAAATTGTCCACGGGAAACCGAGGCACAATTAGAGCCGATGTTCTGTAGAAAGAGCCAACCAAGATTTCGAGAACATGTTCTGTTCTTTGTTGGAGAATAGCCATACGACTAATTGGTCACAGGGTCTTCGTTACGTGCAGTTCATGAAGAACAGAGCATTCCATTCGGGAATAAAAGAATCACACTACAAGACAATGTTTGGCATTGAGCAATATCTTCATTCCCTTCAGAGCTGCCGGAAGTAATTCAAGACTAGGAGGATCTTCGTAAGATCTTACTACAGGGCAATGAGGATGCAAATGAAGAATTTAAAATAACCGAAAACCTATTGATGTATCCTCCTTTGTTGAAAAATAATTAAAGAAGTAAGTATAATGGCTCTGAAAAATCTAGAGAAATAAGCTAAGAAGATGAAAACTACATATGGAAATTCACATCCGTCAGCTGAAATTGGCGAAAAGGTAATAATTCCTATCCCTGAAAAAGCTAAAGGAGACCTTAGAAATATTATTGCCGTGGTTCTGCAAGTACATGATAAAGGACTGTACAAAATTGGAACAAAACTTGGCGTTCTTAACAAAATATATTGCAGGTAATTTTCTTAATTTTTCACTAATTTAAACACTGCTGTAAGAGTTAAATTATTTTTATTTTCTCAAGTAATTAACTGTTGTTCCGTGAAAGACACATTTATTTCTCAAAGTGCACTGCCAGCTCAACTAATTAGAAAAATTGATTTGAGGATCACAATATTAACTTTTATAACACAAAATATAAGTAAGATACTTACTCAAAAATAAATTAGAGAACAAGGTTAGCTCACATAACCTATAAATATTATGCAACCCAGACCTACATAAAATATTAATATAACTGTTGGTGTGTTTTGAAATAAAATAATTATTTATAAACAATAACTGAATTAAAAATTGAATTTACAATTAAAAGTGTATGTTTTTTGAAAAAGGAATTTGACATACGTGTGAAGAAATTTGTATTTGAAGGAGACATAAACAAAGTCAATGAGATATCCGTGAGAACCGCAGCAATCAAACATTCAGTTGGGACAGGACAAAGATTTGTTTTCTTTGATTTTATTAAAAAAAAGTGTATCTCAAATATATGTATCTGCAGGGAGAAGTCTATGCTTTGTAATTCTAAGTGTCACCAAAGTTTACCGTGCAAAGACAATTAAGTTAATGCCGATGCCAAAATTTGTACTTAATATTTTCATTAAATAAATATCAGCTAATAGAAGAAATACGTGGTATATTTTTCATCCATTTTAACTGTATTTTTGAAAAATCGTATTTTTACTTAGGTCTATCAAGTAAAACAAGAAAACCTGGTTTGCCTTATTTAAATTCTATCCCATACTAGTTTAACCTATGGGTTAGGCCAAACTTTCAGGATAAACTAGTTTAGACTAGGCTAAACTATTATACCCTGTAATTCTCAGGATATATCAATTTGGCCAAGTCCGCCAAAGCTGCTTTTGTCATAAATTACTTGATGTTATGACGTGAATAATTATGGATATATTTGTAGTCGTACATCGTGAGTTGCAATTATCATTCAAGTATTTTCTTGTGGGTCTGCTGAGAGTTGAGAGTATTTAGACATAGAAAATATTAGTTTACCACTTGGAGACATTATGTTGGTAGCGGATTTTATTCGTGTGCTGCTGGGAGGTATAAAGTGAAAACGAGAAATTTATTTTAAACTTTGAGATATCAATTGGTTTGAAATTATATATTCATATAGTCTAATACGTGAATATATGAAGTAGAATGTGCACACGATCTGTTTTATGAAAAGCCCTCGGATGCAAAAATATTACCATTTCAATTTAAATCAAATTGTTATCATGTGCTAGAAAGTGTCAAAAATATTTATTTCAAATATTATATATATTTTTTAATATAAAATCCTTCTCCGTTCTATTCACGTCAACTAGGTTGGAAACATTGCACTAAAACCCTTCCGTCAAATCCTTTGTCCTTTAAAATGTAGGCACTAATATGTCACACTACAATACAGCTTCTCGACAAATGAAAACAAATATAGAACGAGTCCATTGTTTTGTTTGATTTTGTTTCGTATTCAGCCGAACCCGCTAGATAAATAAAACTAGGGCGCAACAATATTTATTTTGTTGATGGCAAAAATTGGCCCCTCGACTTGAATATATAATATTGGTTGTATTTTTGTGTTTTTGTTGGTGTTGCTATGTGTGTTTGAACGTTTGTGGGGAATTTTTCTATTTTTTTTATAGGGGGATTCTAGTAATAATATCTATTGTATCTTAACTATATCATCATATAATCAATTTTAGTTAAATGTTTTTAGTTTATGTGGTGAATATGTATAAAAACTTTACAAATATGCGACTAAATACATTTTCCATGCATAAAACTGTAAACATGTTTGACAGATTTTTTAACGAATTGAAAAAAATTAAGCTATATTGTTCTTTATTTAGCGTCTTGATCTATGATATAAGGATTAGAAAGGTAATCTGAGTCATTCACCCGCATTAGCGGGGAGAGGTCACAGGAAAACCACCCAGCTGATATTTGAACCTTAACATAATCGTTAACAGCTATCCTGTTTATTGTGACATTTACGTACTAGACCATGTAGCCACATATGTCGGTCATCTTTTTTTAAACACCGCGTCTTACTGCCCATTGGAGTTATCAGCATGTATTTATTAATTACGCTAATGAGCTATGGATTAGGAAGGTTGATTTTAGAGGAAGTGTACTCACATTTGCATGGAGTGAGAGTGGACATCCATTTAGGGGTAAAATCTCAGTGGGTTTACACTCAAATGTGATTCGAACCTCTATCTCCCCGTCATTGGTCGTCTGTTGTGAAAGTGATGTTTTAGAGCATTCTACTATCGAAGCGAGTTGTTAAAGAACAAATGATTCTTTTGATACATTTATAAACAGTATGTTCTGCACATCTAGTAAGTGAAAAATGAGCCATAAAATAAACACGCGTTCAATTTAAATAAAATTTAATTCCGTAGTTCTATTACAAGAGAGATCCGTCTTAATTACTATGAAACTATTTATCATATATCCCAGTATATCGATGTCAAGTTAGCAAAGAAACCTCTCCAAAATTATTTTAGAACATTCTTCACTTGCGAGCTGTCAAACATGTTTGTATAGTGTGATATTTTCCATATGACCTTAAAATAATTGAATTAGATAGTTACGTGATTCAAAAATTAGATAAAAATGGCATATCATATAATGAAGTTAATTAGGCACGCAAATATAGTAATACTCTTCATTAAACTGAAAATAAATTTCAAATCAAACAAAACCCGTGTGCAATGAAAATAAAAACTAGTTTGAAATCTGCTCCAAACTAAATTATATATTTTCGCAACACGAAGCTGAGGACATTGACACGTGTTTTTCAGAAAAGCGGGACTTAATCCTCCCCCCTCCCTCCCATTTAATCCCAACCCCACACCCTAACTTTTCCAAACACGAGACACGGTTCAAAACATGCCTGCCATATTGGAAACATAGAAATGGATGTTCGGATTAAAATCCTTGTATTTGTTTTTAATCACGCTCGGCGGTGTTTCGAGAGCGGGTGGTTTGCTAGGT
>CABFWB010005947.1:22832-38478 GCA_902151455.1 Timema bartmani
TGGAACTTAAGCTTTAAACTAATAATATTAATAAATACTAAATAATATACTAATATTGGTTTTGTAAAGCACCCACAAAGAGGCCGTTTCTAATTTTATTGCTAGTCTACAAGCAAAATATTTAGAAATCCTTGTATTTGCTGTCATTTTCATTAGAGATTTAAAATAAAGTAGCCTTGACTTTGAAAGGAAATTCTTCACAAGGATTGGTCGAAACAGCACAATTGATGACGTTTATGGTGACGTCACCATAATCTTGCCACCAGTTTGCGCCTTGTTTAGTGAATACGGAAATGGAGCAAATAAATAAGGCGCATCTTGGGGAGCATCTTGGGCGCAAAGTTGCGCCATTTCTATACTTGCGCCGGAGCAGATTTGCTCCCGTTAATGAATCCAGGCCCTGGTGTAAGCAGTGAAATTATGTCGCAGCTGGTGTTGCGGCTTCATAAGATGGCAAGTGTTATGAGCTGAGGTGTGGGGGAAATGGATTGGGGGTGATTCTAATTTTATTTGTGAATCTTTGTAGGCACATAAAACATTGGCTCTTGAATAAATTTAACTCTTTTCTAGTATTTGAAGTGTTTGAATGTGTTGATGTATTGTTTAATGTGAGCGAAGCTCCGGGAAGATGCTAGTATTGTATAAAAGAGGGAAGTATATATCAGACTAATTGCACCCGCATCTGCGTGGAGAGAGAGCGGGTTACAATTTAATCAAAATCACCTCAGTGTACCAGTTTAGGATTCACGGGCTCCGTCACTATAAAATACGGGACTAACGTCCTTATCTGCGTGCCCACCAGTTCAGACTACTGCTGTAAAAGCTATTATTTTATGTGCCCATACACCAAGCTAAAACTATAAAAGCTACTATTTTGTATATTCATACGTTAGCTAAAAATGTTTAGTGTTGATTGTGATCAATTTAGAAAGCCAAGTTTTGCATAAACTTTGGAATTATTATTAGAATCGGAGAGTCCGAAATATTTATCCGGAAATGTGTACTGCGAATCTGATATTCTCTTTTGATTAAAATGGTGCCTCTAAAAAGAGTAAAGTGTAAGAATTGTTGAGAGTTCAGTATGAAAATAATAACTTTAACAATCCAGCTACGAGTGAGGACAGTGTTCTCTGATAGTGCACAACCCCCTGAGGCTGGGTTCGAGCACAGACAACTGCACTGTGGTACTTTATTTAAATTTAAACTATTTTCATTGACAAATATATGTGTCCAGGTCCTCTCATTTATTATGTTTATTCTCCGTTTGGTTTAGTATTAAATGTATATAAGGCTTGTTTCCAGTACCAAAACTCTCTAATGGGGGAAGCAAATTCTTGTATGATTAAGTTTACATGAATAACGAAGCTTGGAGAGCGAAATTATCTTTAGGTTATGAATATAGTTGTATCAAGCTTCATTAAGTGAATTTGAAAAATGATACCAGTACGTGGAAATAGGACCCTTGGTTGCCTTAAGATATGAGTGAATATTGATCCTAACGAATCCTGCATAGCTCAGTAATAGAGCGATGGCGTGCTAAGTCGATGATCTAGGGTTCGATTCCTGTATTTAGGTGTAATTTTTCAAAATGTGCGAATATAAATTATCTGCCCTTAGTGAGAGAATGAGAGGATACGAATCATAAAATAATAAATCTCACCAATAGGTCTAAGTATCTGAAGATATTGTTCGAAAACCCGCTGTGGAGTAACACCAGAGCTTATGTACCTTGTTCGGGAATTGATCGACGCTTTTCTTGGTCTGATCTGGAACTGCTAGCACACGGATTACAAAACCGATATCTCTTTGATAGTTCTAATCAAATAATAAGAAACTGTGATAAACTTAAAGTCATAAAATAGAAACAGCTGATACGCGTCCCAGAACCAGCCTAGTATAAAGCTCGTGTAGACTTAATTTTTTTTTAATTTATAAATCTAGCTTTGTATTTATATAATTGATTTTTCTATGGCCAGAGTCATTGAAATTTATGGTATGTTCAACTCATTCCACCTGAATCCGCCACGGAACACTTAGCAAGGATACCAACCATTTTTACCTCCACTTTCAATAAGTCCGCTCCATTGGTTTAACTGGCCTTTCCCAGCGATTCCCCTAATATAATGTCGCAAAACTCAATTCCACCAGTCTTCGCCCAGCCCGGCTTCCCCTGCGGCGTCCTGCAGCCCGCCAGGCCCACTCAACCCTCCCCCCCTCCTCCCCACACCCCCCAGGCAAGCTACCGGGCTGTTTTTGGGTGCCGGGACAACCTGAGTCCACGACCTGGCTTGTGTGCATGCAACAGTGGAACAAGTTACAATTTTGCCAAAAATAAATACATTTCTAGACACGTGGGGAAGGGCCCTACTATCTTTATTATTATTATTATCATTATTATTATTATTATTATTATTATTATTATTATCCCCACGTTTTACTACCCGTACGCCCTATACGCACTTACGCTAATGTGTAATGGTAGGGTGATTGTGAGATGAAATGGAGGACCTACAGTTTAACGTGGGATCCGAACCACGGTAGAGGCCTGGAATTCCACACATTCACAAGTTGTGATTAATACACGTCCTGTCAAAGGTGAAGGAAGGGATTGGTAATCAGATAAATCTGTACCATGACCGAGGATTGAACCCCAGACCCCCAGCATAGAAGTCTGACACCTTAACCCTATACCACCAGGTCACCGACTCCTACAAACTTTCATACAAAGTATTGTCACATAGGTAGGTCAGCCTACGACTTACAAGCTAACCCAACCTAGAACCGTACGTTTGATGCTATACGACCATTTCTAGATATTTACTACAGGATGAATCCGTGTATAAATAGTGAATATATTCGGTAGAACCCCCTTGAATCGAACCATGATACTCTAGTACTGTGGGTGACGACCTATCACAGAGGAACGTGACGGGCTAGTAGTCTTAGAGGTGGAGGTAACCTAGGGGCATCCTCCTGAGAAACATGGGTTCATATCCCGGTGTAAGTGTAAACCAGCTTTATCTTCATTAAAATTCTATTCTGAGCTCACTGCATGAGTGATCGGTTCTCTGGTCTCTATTTGTTGCTATTTTAAAACATTATTTACCCTGTTTCATACTACCCATCCAAGTTATAGCACATTTTAAATAATACAATTCCAACTTTACTAATGCAAGTAGACAATTCAAAATAGCGGCCACTAAAATTTGTTGTGTGGGGGACACTTATTTGTGGAATGTTATGAAAAGAATGAGTTTTTGTGGAATTTTAAACACCTGATTTATAAAGATAAGAATGCGAGGGATATTGCACTAGAGGATATTGTAAAGTTATATCAGGCGTACATATTCATAAGAAGTGTCCAATATAAAATGTTACGTAAATATTGCAAATGTGCCTTGTGAGAGATATTATTTAATATCGGTTAACAAATGTTATAAATAATTTTATCAAACCATTTTTTCCTATCAATCAACGTGGTATGTGTAATTTTGTTATATACAATCACAAATTTAATACAACATTGTAAGGGTGACCTGGTGGTCTAGGATTAAGGTGTCAGACTTCTGTGCTGAGGGTCTGGGGTTCAATCCTAGGTCCCGGCACAAATTTATCTGATTTCCAAACCACTCTTTCACCTCTAACAAGATGTCTATTAATCACAACTTGTGAATGTGAGGAATGCCAGGCCTACACCGTGGTTCGGATTCCACGCTAAACTGTAGATCCTCCATTTCATCTCACAATCACCCTACCATTGCACATTAGCGTAAGTGCGGTATAACCCAAACGGGTAGTAAGACGCGGTGATAATGATACAGCATTGTAGTACCGTGAGTAGTTTCGGCAACATAATATTCGTGTTATGGGCAAGTAAGATATAGATGGCCGGTGGTTTTCACGCGAAATGCGTTTACTGAAAGATTTTAATTTATTTGGCCACCCATTCTTATTCTAAATTCACCCTTCCCAGCTCCTAACACATAAGCGTAATTAGTATATGTGTATTAATAACGCGAACGAGAAATCAGATGCAGTGATGAAAAAAATGACTCCAATATAGAGACCAGTTAGCACCACTTCATTTTCAGATATGTTTTTAGAAGCGATACTAATACAAGTGAAAAATGCGTGTCAACACAACTAGCATGTTAGTAATTTAATACTAGTAAACTTGCATTAGTCCACTAATATCGTGTCAACGGGCCTTCACAGGCTGTAGCTGGCTGTAAGATAACCTCCTCATCCTTACCTCATAGACTATGTCGTTAACAATGCTCGTGTTGAGATTGATCATGAATCATAATAGGATAAATAATGATTTAAATACTATACAACCACTTGAATTTAAAAACTACAAACCAGTTTTAATTCAGTGGTGTTTTGCGATGAGAGATCCGCCGGGCTGAAAGAAGGGTGAAGGCAAGAATCTGTATATTTTAAAAATATACCATCAAATAAAGCGGAAGGACCATTTTCAACTTGTGTCTTTAAAATGATTACGTTTAAGATTAAGGTTAAGCGTATAGCCTGAATGGGTAGTAAGACGTGGTGCTAAAAAATACCAAAAAAATATAAAGATTATTATTAACACCTTAACAACCACCCTCTTCGATGGCCACATGGTCTAAGACGTCACACTAACAATAGATTAGACTGCTAATGATAGAAAGATAGGGGTTCAAGTCCCGGTAGAGTGTACTGAGGGTGGTTTTTTTTTCCTAAATGGTTTTCCACTATTCCTGCCAACAAATGCGGGTATATTTCCTCTAAATTCAAACTTCTCATATCTAAATAATTGGCATAATTAGTTCATATGCGTATAATCCAAACGCGTAGTAATAAGTAGTTCTTTTAAAAAAAACGCCTAAATGAAGGGGTTTTGATGATAAGGGTATTTTAAAGGTAATGCATCCGCATTAGCGTGAAGAAGAAATGGGTGAGCCACAGTTACCAAATCCCTTTCAGTGCTACCGAGCTGAGAACGAAACCTTTTTCTCCCCGTCACCAGCAATCTAGTTTAGTGTGAGATGGACACCTTGGACCGTATAACCACCAGTGTGGGTCAGTTCTACATTCCGACCAGCTGCAGAAAAATATAATTAGGTTAGTCATTGTAGTTATACACCCTCTCTGGAAGGAATGCTTGTTGTTCAGAAAAACTCACCCTCTTCTTCGTGTTCACATAGACTACGTAGATATTATGATTGTCAGTTTCAAGCTCATTAGAACATACAAATAAAAATATATGTAACTTTCGACATGGCCCACTTTTTCAAAAAGATCAACTTTTTGCCTCTTCCATTTTCTTTTTTTCTCTCACCTTGTGAAAATCCCTCCTACGCCCCATAAAACCCATTACGCAGTCATTTGCAGCCCCGTTTGGATTCCTGGCCCGGAATAGGGACGGGGAAAAAAGGGTGAGAATGGGCGAGTTCCCGGGATTACTTGTCAAGAATATGGTAGACTCAATTTGATCTGAGGACCAGCAAACGTTCTAGCTTGGTCAAACAGCGATGTTAACATCAGATATTTATTTGAACAGATTGAAAAGAATTGCTTGGTTTTTTTCATGGAAATGTGAAGAAGGGCCTAAACAAATAGTATCGTGTATTTAAATGATTTAAATTACCGAGCTTTTGTTATTTAAAAAGATATGTAAATGTCCAACAGAGCCACGTAGGACTATATGGAACAAAATTGAAATTTTGCATGATTATTTAAATCAATAAAAGACTATATATATAATTCAGTTCAAATTAGTAGGATTATTATTCAGTTATAAACCTAAATAAATGGGCCTATTATTTTAAAATATATCTTTATTTTGACCTGCATGGTACACACAATATATCGAAATATTCCATTGTTAAGTGTGATTGATCCCCATCTGCAGGTATCAATTCTCAATCTAAAAAATATGATCTTTAGATGCGGCCATACCAGTAATTAACAATTAGCTTGGCTGTTTAATCCATCGTAATTTGAGTCTTGCGCATTTCTACCGCAGGTTGTGTTTGGTCAGGTAAGATAAGGAGTCCATCCTTTGTTGCTGAAAAACTAGTTGTTATTATTTAAGATTTGCACTATGGGTTAGTTGTTTTATAAATGTCAGAATCACCATAATTCTGAGTTATTACTTTTAACTCATTTCGTTTTCCATTTGTCATTTACCACTATTTTTATTCATTCTTTATCCACACCAAAACGGGTTATCAACCCCATGATATTGTGGCCATTACAACTGACTATGAACATAAGGGTCCCGGGTTCGATTCCCAGCTGGTACCATGGGTTTTTTTTTCCCCCAAAAGGGAATCGTTGCAACGATCACCAGAGTTTGGTTAGTTAGGCTTAAGTTAGGTTTAAGATCATTCCTGGATCTACACCTTCATGATCACCATCATCAGTTAATTGTGGATACCAAGTTTAGACATCATTCACAGCTGTACCCTGGCAACGTTCTGTGCCACAAAAGAGGCTAAAAGTATACACGCACACAGGTAACCAACTTGAGTTCACATCCCCCCGGTCAAAAATTCCATACGCTTAAAAAATAAAATACACATGGATTGGACCCAAGACTACTGCTCAATGTCTTACATATTTGAATTATGTTTGTGAATAGAACATAATCCGGAAATATAGTATTAGTTTTAATAAATTGTTTGTTGGCGCAGTTATTGTGCATTCCTTTTACCTTGACGGATGGCCCTATCGCGTCATGGTGTAACCATTCAAAGTACGCTTGCTACCTTACAGCGTAAGTGAATACTACTCAGCAGCTCAGTAAACCAATCATGATTTGCAGTGCCTGTGATTGCTGGAACACCCTAGAAACCGACGCTTTCACTCAGCCACAAGCATTCTCACGTATTAAATACTTAGAACTCAATTAATGTTGTAAGAGTTCATAGCTCTAAACCATTGTATTTACAAACAGAAATAATTTTATAAAATCCTTTAATTAATCACGTATCACATATTTTGTCTAGAACATTTTTTATACACTTAATGAATTATTAATTATACGAAAAAACGTTTAGAAATCTGATGTCATTTTCCAATACGATGAATGTAGAATAGATTTATGTTAAAGGACCCCAATAATAATCTACAGGAGGCCTAGAGAATCTGTCTTACAAAGCTCCTTTATTGTGTTAGTAATAATCTTAAATGTATTATATTGGCTTAGCTTGGTTATGTGTACTACTTATCCAAAATGTAAAATTAACAATATATATACTGGGTTAAGTTTTCTTTAATTCTTTTAAAAAGATATTATTTGTAATTACCAGTGGTAGACCTACTTTTAGCACAAAGGCTGTTTTTATAAGTACCACGTTTTGTTCAGACCACACGCCACAGAGGCTATTAGTTATTGCTTCTTCAAAGGAACAGGGATAAGAAAATTAGTCTAAAGAGTGAACCCACATCATCTTAGAGAGAGGATGGGAAAATTAAAGTGATATATCACCTGTTAAAAACCATATCCGTTTCAACCTATTGGGATTCTAAGCCCGATCTCCCAGTCAACGGCAACCTTGTGCATAGAACTCAGTACTCGAATAATTATTTTTAGCACCTCATCTTACTACCCATTCAGGCTATACGCTCTTGTACTAATAACGCTAATGGTTTTGGAGATGAGTAAGGTTATATTTATAGGAAGTGTACTCGCATTTGCTTGTAAGGAGAATGGAAAACCATTTCGGGAAAAAACTCCCTCACTACACCCGAACGAGATTCAAACCTCGATCTCCCCGTCATCGACAGTTTAGTCTTCAGCTAGAATGGCGCGTTAAGGCTGGTTCACACTGAAAGATAAGCTAAGATTTGATTTGCTAACTGCTTTGAAAAATAGCGGACCATACATTTAAATGTGTTTGTTCACACAGAAAGCTAAGACCTGCCTTGCTACGCCACGCTATGTTTTTTCCGAACGCTGGTCGGGCACTTTGTCCATCTTCCATCTTGAGCCATCTTAAGTTGCGCATGCGCATAATTCAGCTTGAACTACGTGTTGAACAAGCGCAGTACTGGATTGTTGAACAAAACCAAATAAGTGTTGAAATTTTGTTTTCAGTTCGTTTCACGTATATTTAAATAATATTATATTTATATGTTATATTTAATAAGTGTTTTTATATTAGAATAGAACCATTGATTGGACAAGTCAAACCTCTACCTCCTACATGTTCACTATCTTATAAAGCAGCTGCTAATAGCAGCAGCTCCGCTTCCTCGGTACTATCATCTGAGCTCAAACAAGACATTTCGGAGAATGTCATAACTTAACTTCACTGGAGCCAACCAGAAAGAAA
The DNA here is from genome assembly GCA_902151455.1 of Timema bartmani. Lineage (NCBI taxonomy): Eukaryota > Metazoa > Arthropoda > Insecta > Phasmatodea > Timematidae > Timema > Timema bartmani. The sequence goes on from CABFWB010005947.1 coordinate 31,157, forward strand.
CAACAGTGAGTTCAGGAGGGAAAAGAGGAACCTTAACTTAGCTTAGCAATGAGTGTGAAATCAAACTGGCAAAACCTTAGAACATCATAGAAAGGCATAGTATAGCTTAGCTTAGTGCTTTGTGTGAACTGGTCTTTAGATCATACAGCCACCGAAGCGGGTCGGTGAAGAATGTTCCCGGTGCTTTTAAGCACAAAACAATTGCTTGGAGATTTGAAGTTGGTCTTGTACACGAGGAATAAGCTAGCAAATTAACAAAAGTCCATCCGTTTAGTAGAAGATTGAAAACTAATATCAAATATCACCACTATAAAGCAGTAGTACGCTGAAGATACTGAAGATAACGTGGTTACAATATATTTAATTATATTTTCTTTTAAGTTTGGTTGAAAGAGGAGAAAAAAATTTTAAAGAAAAGCTTTGTGACCATCAGAGAAACAGGACTGGTGAAGACTGAAGACCAGTGATCCTGGTGGAGATCTGTTAATTAATAAAAACGATGAGTTTTAATCACTAGGCTGGCGACTTCTTGGCATCTAAGTATTTTCGTACGTAAATGACTGAAGAGTACTTTGAGTATTTTAGAGTACTTAGAAACATTACATACGTTTATAAATCCTGGAATATGTATCAAGTGGTTAGATATTTTTTTATATTGTTTCATCAAAATGAAAGCGAAAGTTCTGACCAATTAAAACATTTTAATTGTTTTTAAAAATTGTTTGATAACATACATAAACTCTATAAAACTATTCCACATTATCTTAAAACGTTCTGTGGTGACCTTATTAAAACATGACTTTATTTTATAGAGGAAGGTTAGATATAGGTTTATAACCTTTTGCTTTAATCACAGAAAAACATAATTTAAAGAAAATTCTTAGGTCTTTCAAGAAATTTTAAACTCAAAATTTAAATTTTTAACTCACCAGAAACCTGCTGACAATTTTCGCCTACATTTTGTTGAAAACATTATTTAAAATATCATTTGAATTCTTAAATAATGCGGGATTTCCAAACACCATGCAACCCTCATGGCTATGCTTTTGTAAAATTCAAATAGCTACATTTCTTATCAGAATTTAAATTTTGCTCTACAACTTCAATGAAATGTAGGACTGCCAACCTTTCTTACAAAGAGAAGATTTATTAGTTATTATGATCGATTTGATGACCCTGAAGCCAAACTCACAATATGCGGTGAAAAATGGAATAATATTTCCCAAGCTATTTTAGAAATTGATCAAAAACAAAATTGACTTAATCTCTTTTAGGACTAGCAACAGCGAAATCGAAGACCTCAAGAGTCTATATATATGCACATAGCCCACCCCTGTGAATGAGTGACTATAGAAGCCCGATACATTTTAAAGCAGCCTTATTTGAGCCCAGGTTAAGCCTCAGATTGTTTATAGCTGATGTTTGGGTCTATCATATTGCTTGGATATCAAATATCCTTGCTCTAAGTTATAATAAACTAAGTTAAATTGGTTGCTATAGAACTGTGTTTGGAATGTATATAAATACAAAGTATAAAACATAAAAACAGCACTTTTAAAACCAAATTCAAGGCCACTTTCCATTCTCTTCCGTACACCAGCGAAGAGAAAAGTAGACAAATTAAATTAAAGCTCCAAAAACAGGGGTTTCGCTTCTACAACTTATTTCTCTGTAATTTTCAGAGATTTTTCTAAACAAGTAACTTTGAATTACTAAATAAATTCGCTGTAGCACGTACTTGGAATGTTACCAAAGTGGTATTCTTTTCTTTTTTTTCTCTACATACATTTAAAGTAATCTTTTAAGTCGTAAAAACAAAGCTGTGGAGGTAAACAAACAAATTTATTTCAAGAGTTAACTTTTGTAGCACAAAGTCCCTCCATAATTTGGTGTACGGCCAATATATAAGTCCGGAATTATAAAGTTAAATACTCGAGTTTATACGCCCTAACCCTTCAAAGTTTTGCATTCAGAATTTTCCAGATAAATTAATAACAGACGACCTTGAAGGCTTTTATTTTCATTCAAATCTCACTAAGTCCTATAGTACTGATGACTCGACAGACAGCAGACAGTATAGCATGTTCGCCGTGGGAAAATTATTTTCTGACAGTTAAAATACAACCAGTTATACGTTATTATATTCATACGTTTATACAAGTACCCTGCAACTATCATTTTTGGAATAATGTGGTAAATCTTAACATATGGTAGGTAAATAAAGTGTTCTTTTGCTGTAGTTGACTAAGAAAAAAGAAAATTATGCACTAAGAACTAAAAACTCTTCAGTGGCTGAACAGTCTAAGATGTCATTCTCGTGTTAGACTGGCCTGTTGATGACGGAGAGATTGGGGTTCAAATCCCAGTTGTTCCTGAGATACGTTTGAGGGTTAAGAGGTGGGTAGGGGTGGGGTGTTGAAAGTATAGCACCCATGGGTATTCCCACCCAAAGGACAACTCCCTCCCTACCCCAGAGGTTCAAGATATACGTCTGGGGTAGGGAGGGAGTTGTCCTTTGGGTGGGGATGGGGTGTTCAAAGTATAGCACCCATGGGTATTCCCACCCAAAGGACAACTCCCTCCCTACCCCAGAGGTTCAAGATATACGTCTGGGGGTGAAAGGAGGGTTGGGGTGGGTCTTAGGTAACGCAGTATTAATTAATTTTAACTAGCCTATTTGCTAATCGAATGTCTGAGTTTTGCCCGTGTGAAATTTCAGCTCAATCAGTGTAGTGGTTTTTTTAGTAAAAGTTGAAATAAATTTGTAGCCAATTACACAATGTCAGAGTGATTACTTAATAGTATATTAGTATATATTGATATAAAATAGCTTTTGTGGGTGTACTTAGCATAAGTTACGTGGAGTGAAAAGACTTTTTAGTTATGTAGAGCCTAATTTCTATAGTATTTTTGTGCTCTAAAATATTGTCATATATCATTTTGACCTATCCTCAATGTCACCAGAAATGTTCAAATCGGTTAATTTTTCGCTTGCTTTTAAAGTTTCTGTTTTTTATTAATAGCCTCTATTAAGTAATATCGCAATTATATATATTAAGATCTTACTGGATAAAAATATCCTTCGAAATAAAAAATGAAATGCATCACAATCTGTTTCAGATATAAAAACATACCGACATTTTGTTTTTTAACGTGCATGGATAGTATTTATCTACCTATCTTCTACATGTATGTTAATAAAGTAAAGAGTTTTTTTGTCTGTCTGCCATGTGATATCTGCTGCACGAAGGGTTCTGTCATTTAATGCTTGAATGGTCTAAGGCGTCACCCTCAAAATGAACTGGAAAAACTATGGGGAAATTAGGGTTCAAATACGGGTCGGGTGTACTGAGAGTTGTTTTCCAAAATGGCTTTCCAATCTCTCTTAACGCAAATGTGGGTACACTTCCTCTAAATATAACCTTACTAATCTATAAAACCATTAGCGTAACTAGTGCATAAGCGTATAACCAAAAAGGGTAGTAAGACGCTATGCTAAGAGAAAAAATTTTAAAAATGGAAATCACTATTCAAAAAATATTTAAAAGCTAGTCCATTTCTATCTGAGTTATTAAATTTTGTACATCCAGGACAAATTTATAAATTAATCAATATTTTTTTCTTTAAAATATTGAAGATATACATAACTTTATTTTCTAAAATATTTTTCATCAACTTGAATGTTGGTGCAATAGTGTGCAACATAATATAATCTCTCGGTTGAATGTTTCTTTTAACTAACAGTGATATGTATTTCAAAAACAGATAGACATAGTCCAATCTGCTTTTTAATATATCTAGCATGGCTCTCTACTGGTTTTCCCTTCCAGACACCCTAAACTTGCTCTCATTTAAGAGCACAAGAACATAAATATGAATTTTTTAGGGACGGTTTTTACCATTCACCTGGATAGCGAATTAAAAGCCACAGTGTCATTATCAAAAGTGTTAAAAACAAACACACCGTTTGGGATTCGAAGCAGACGTCACAATCTCCCGGGCCAGGTTTGAGCCTGTCAGCCATGTAGACCGTCGTTGACGCCCTTATTCGCCTGGCGACGCCTCTTGTCAGGTTCCCGACTCTAAAGGTGGGAGAGCGGGGTGGAAATGCTAATTCAGGGGAGCCACTCAAAATGCTGGTACCAGCTGTGGCAGAAAGTAAACAAAATGTACCTCCCCCCCTTTCCTTCGTCCTTTTTAGAGGGATCCCAGAGCCAAATTGGGTTTAGCTCCTTATCATGTCGAAAGGTGTTGAAACGTGGGAAAATAATCCAATTCGGAAATTCTCCGACGCTAGAAACACATATTCTCAACAGAATTTCAAGTGAAACTTTGTACATAGTATAGCATTATTTGAAAGATGATATACTGTACTGCGAAGAGTCGAAATGGTAATGTCGAGAGAAAAGCATGTTCGAATTAGGGGAAATATATAAGCCTGCAGTAAATAATTTAAAAAAAGAAAATATAGCCCCTACTAAAATAAATAATATAAGTTTATAAAATCACTCTCTATTTTGTACATTTTGTAGCTAGTTTTTGTTATATTTTTTTTCACACCATTTCACTATAAATTCTGGATATACGAATAAATTAGCTAACGTGGTAATAATGGGGAAAGTAGATTTTTTAAGAAATGTAGCACCATTTATGTGGAGGGAGAGTGATAAATGACTTATAAGAAACCACCCTTACTACATTCTACTGGTATTCTAACCTCATCCTTTCCGTAATTGACAAACCAGACTCAATTAGATTGGTATTTTGGACTATATACTTACTGGAGCGGGTCATTTCGGAGTTAAGTATATTCTAGTTGCGATAGGTGTAGCTAGTATACACATTTATCCTATTAAATAAATTTAATAGTAAAATAGATTGCTTCCGAAAAATTCTTGCAGCTTCAAAATAAATTAATTTATCAATATTCAAACATAATTCATTACTAATTTTCATAACTTGAGCAGTAATATAAAGGAATATACCTTGCTTACACTGAAAGGTAGAGAACATAGGTGCTGGAACTAGATGATGGGGGAAGGGGATGGGGGAAGGGGAAGTGGGAAGGGGAAGTGGGAAGGGATCAGTTTTAGGAAATATTGTGCAATGCTGTATTCATAATTCTTGAGATTAGCTACTTTGGAAAATCTTAATAAGTCTCAGCCTTTATTTGCGTGACTTAAAGGTTAATATGTATTAATATACACACATAAGTCAAACAAGACCCTAATATAGGCCTGTATAAATACACTTTATCTACAGCGTATATTACTACCTGCTCGGGTTATACGCCTATGTATTAATCACACTAATATTTTAAAGATTAGGAAGGTTGAATTTAGAGAAAGTGTATCCGCATTTGCGTGGAGAGAAGGTGGAAATCTCTTTAGGGAAACCACCCTCATTACACCCTACTGGGATCGAACCACTATCTCCCGTCTTCATCAGTCTAGTCTATTGCAAGAGTAGCGTCCTAGACCATGCAGCTACTGAAGCTGGTGCTAATATATTGTATTGTAATTATGTGGAAGAAAAGAAAACAAGTACAGCCTATTTAGAAGTACACCTTTGATTTAAACAAGTTCCGATATTTTTATCAATCAAATTATGACTTTATATTGAAACAATTAACCAGAAAAGAACAATAGATTAGGTTGAAATAGTGATGAATCTACAATTATTATTATGTTTATGAAATTTGAATATTATTATTTACTAAATATTACTTTTCTAAGGCTAAAGCCAAGAAATTTTATTTACTTTGTTTTTACATTCCTTCGATTTTTTTTTAAATTTTAATCATATAGATACATAGACACAAAACACACCACACATACACATCAAATAGTGTATTGGTGGTTATGGTGATAATCTCTGTTCACGTGCTTATTTACTCAACCTAGCTTAGCGATTGATTATAGACATAAAGAAATCAGCTGAATTTACAAGAATTAAATCATGAAACGACAATGGTTAAAACTTGAAAGAACAAACTATACACCCACTATAAAAGATACTAGATTGACTTAAACATATGAATGTGTCAAGTCATGTGATCTGCAGCCATCACATTTGGTAGAGGTTATAAAATAACACTAATAACATAGTCAACGTTATCAATGTTAACCACCAAATGATATATTTGTATTTTCTAAAAGGTTTTTCTAACCTCTTGTAAAAGAAGTAATACTGTCTCCACTTGGTAGGATTTAGGGCAGGAAATGCTAAATCTTTGGAATAAAGGGCAAAGTAGGAAACTGCAATATTCTCCCAACAGTAAATAAATACAAATGGTGGAAATTAACTTTGGTACAGATATAGTCGTTCACCGGGAACGTACTTTAGTTAAGTAAAGGCCCTTAGCCCTATCTAGTGTGAGTCTAAAAACTATTTTGTGGGATGGTGGGTGGGAGGGTGAAAGGCGTGGCGTGACTTCACAACCGACCAAAGTATCCTTCCGCGCCAATAAGAACAGATGAATCACGGAAACCGTTAATGGCGCTAGCTACCGGACAGGTCTTGCGGAAAAATCATACGTTTGGAAATATCAATTTTCTCGAGAACGAGTGAAATCTCTGTGTTAATATTTTCACCCCACCTTTCAAGATAATGTATCAATGTTTATTAGGTATTACATTTTCTTATTTTTTGTTATACAGCCGGCAGTTTTCTATTGAAAAATGTCAACATTATTGATACTTGAGCACTGTTAAAATTATATTGGAGGTGTGTATATAAAAAGTATAACTTAGTCAGCATTCTTCTATTCATTAACAAACCGTTTCCAAAAAGAAAATTGCAAAACAATAAAAATTCTTGAAGATAACAGTTTGTTCCCACGGCTCTGCATTTCCACACCAAATGAAAAGAGCCAATCGCCTTAGATACAGTTTTAAAATGAGACCTGTGAGACCTGTGCATGGCAATCAAACGTGGGACCTTTGGCATGGTTCTCAAATACTCTACCACTCAGCCATGTGGCATGAACGCCAACCCCGAGTCTCCACTTCAATTAATCCACACGTCCATCACAGACTCTGCCTTATTGGGTGAAAAATGAATCTGAGCACGGGAAGAATTATGAATAGATCAGTGGTTAGAGCATTGTTGCGCTAAGCAACATTATAACGGGTGCTATTCTTAAAACATTCAAATGTATTGAATAAATTTAAATAAATATCAAATTTAACCCTCCTAATACCATGGGGTCACCAGAGACCCCAGTGCAAATTTGTTGACCTTTAAAACCTGTAATATATTTTCCAAAATTCTGAAAAAAATTGACTTTGTTTATTTATCTATATACCTTATAATGTATTATT
>CABFWB010005948.1:0-28063 GCA_902151455.1 Timema bartmani
CATTCACAAGTTGTGATTAATACACTTCTTGTCAGAGGTGAAGGAAGGGTTTGGCAATCGGATAAATCTGTGCCGGGACCAAGGATTGAACCCCGGATCCCCAGCACAGAAGTTTGACACCTTACCCCTAAACCGCCAGGTCACCTGTTTTGGAACAAAAATTACTTTTTTTTAGAAAAAGGGGGTGGTATGAAATTTTCGTGTAATTATTCTAAAAAATGACAGGAAAAGGTCAAACAAGCCAAATCAATTCTATGATGTCAACAAAACTGAAAAAAATCCAGATTTTGAGAATTTGACTTAAAAAAGCCAATTTGGCAACCCTGCTCCCAACAATACTAAAGGAGTTGGTGAGTGCAATAACTATTTTTAATTTTTTCTCGTCACTTTTTATAAAACATTTTTATTAGATTTTCTATACTATTTGATTTTGTGTGATTTATCAAAAAACTTTTGAATTTTTATTAAATCTCACGAAATATTTTTAAGACCTGGCAACACTGTAGTGCATAATGATAAACATTTATTTTCTACTCTTAATACAGTCTTTAAAATTTGAATACTTGTTAAAGCCAATTCACAACGGTTCGGAATAAATATCTGGGTTAGTAAGAGTTATACTAATGGAATAATAATGAATTGCAATCGCCTATATGAAACGTAAGCAATGACATACAATGGTAATGATATAATAATGCTAAAAGTATTTTGCATAGAACTTAAGATTGACTTTTCAACATCTAACTAAGCCTTTGATCTACAAATGAAAAAGGCTCGACAAATAATTATGAAATACAACTTCAGGATTCACTAGATCCTACCATAAACACCAGAATTATTAATTTTTTTATATCTGATTTAACCAGGTTTCCAAAGAGACCTGCCACTTTTCAAGTTGACCAATATAAAGGGGTAAAAATCCCGGTTTTTGCGAGAAACAAATTGGTCTGCAATATAGAAGTAAATTGATAGGTAACCAACGTAAAATCTAAAAAAATTATCATAAAACTTAAGACAAGAGTCGAAGAGAAAAAAACTTCCGTAACAAAAGCTGGGCTACGTATACCACCATTGGTTGCCAATAAGGAGAAAACAAAGAAAAAATATACTGTATGTGCTATGTTGTTTCAGTATAGACTTACCTCAAACAATCACGTATCCATTGTTTTGATTTGTTTTATAACCACACTAAACCCAAACTCTCCAATAAAATCCTCACAAACACACAATTCAATTCTTCAACACACACAACCACCATTCACCAAAGTTGCACAGAAACTCACAATGAGACAAGTTTTCGATGATTCGATCAGTTTCCGTAAGAGGTCAGACATCACGTGGTATAACAGCTGACGCACGCGATGCGCAATTTAACTTCCGGGCGCAGTATTTAAACATATTTTTCATCATTTATGTTTGAAAATATAGTTACAAGCTTTATTCTTTTTTTAAAATAAAAAGTGCATATAATCTTTCGTCAATGGATATTAATCGTATACAAACTTCGCTTAACTGCTTAAGCTATTCAGGATACCTCCTCAACAATGAACAATGTGTAATCTTGAAAAATGCATTGATTATATTGCAGAAAGAAAACCATCTTAAAAAAATTTTCTTTTGGGGCCAAATACTTGGACTTGATAATGATTATTTCATTGCCTATGGATATGAGCATGATGCTTTAAATGGCTTGATATATTACTACAGGTAAACATAGCTCACTTGGCCCTTATTTGGGTATTTAAATTTTATCGCAGTGCTTAAAAAGTTTAAAACTTTATTTGCACTTGATTTAATCACACTAGACTAAAAAAAATTCTACTTGTTCCTTAATAGATTCCACAAACAAACAAATATTCAACATATAGTTTAAGTTTTTTTATGTTTAAGTTTGAATTATAATATTTGCAAAATAAGTATTTACAGTACTTCTGAATTAATTATTCTGTAATGTAATTCATAAGCACAGATACCAATATAAATTGGTATCTTTTAACTGCTTCTTACCTGTATTGGTAACCGCGTGGTTTATCCCCTCACTCTCGAGTCAGACAGGATTACTGGTGACGAAAAGTCTGGGGTTCGGAACCTGGTCGGGTGTACCTAGGATGGTTTTTCCTAAATGGTTTTCCACTCTCCTGCAACATAAATACTATTCCATTCACTATGAAATACTACCTTCCTCATACCTATCTTATTACTCTAATTGGTGTATGCGTTTAACCCCAATTACTGCCTCTGAGGATTAGTGGTCAGAGTTCCTGGATACAGATCCAGAAGTCTCGGGTTCGATCCCTGGAGCTCCCAAAATTGATCTATGAATCAGTGGGTCTCGAACAGGGTCAAATTCAGAATCGTGAGGAAAAATAAGGAGCTACTTGAATAAAGAAGTAGCAGCTCCAGTTTAGAAAACTGAGATTAATGGCTGGAAGTCTCATTGTGCTGACTACATGACCACCCCTCTATCTACAAATGTTGGCACTATCGCTAGTGTTGGGGGATGATGGGTCGGTATAGCTCGCTTTCGGGCTCACGCCGGCGTTTTTGGGGTATAACCCAAATAGGTACTAAGTTGGGTCAGGGAAAAAAAAATCAACAATTGTGAGAGAGAAAAAAAAGGAAAAACATTACTCTATCAATATAACGACGCATTTGCAAATAAAATATTACATACAGCTAGATAAGTTTAAAATTTTAAAGTTTTTTTATACAGATAGGAAGGACCATGGTTTGATGATGTTTTTGTTCTTCAGCACCAACTGCATCAAATGGGGTCTCATGCCCACAGTGACAAAGAACGCAAGACGTCTGACCGAGATGTGTTCGACAAGGTTCCAAGGGGATCCCACGCTCCAAATTGATGTTTCATTAGACGTTCAACTTAAACAAGACACCGTCGAGGATAAAGGGAACCAACAGACTGAAGATGTTAAGGTGCATATACACCATAGGCAAATTTGAGGCGAGGCAAGTCGTAGTCGAACTAAGGTATCCATGCACACAGCCTCACTTTGATGTACAGACAACTTGTAAGTTGGGTCAGGCAATTCTGACATCGCTCTGTTCGTCAAATGGGCCGAGGCAGCCTCACTTAAAATTTGCCTCAAATGTATACGAACCTTGAGGTTATTTTGTACATAATTTGTTTTGAAACTGCCATATATGAGAATTTTCAATATTATGGAATATATAACAATATCAAAGGTCTATATTTTAAAATTTTACTTATAAAAATATCTATATGATAACTGATTCGGTGGCTACATTACCAAACACAGGGGTCACCAAACGTTGATCACAAACTACAAATAGCTCGCATGAGAAATGTGTTTTGAACTTTTAATAGTGGCTCATCATTGTAGAGTATTGTCTCGAAGGAAAATTATGTAGTTCTTGTTCGTGTTGGACAGCAAGTGAAGGCATTGTTCTGCTGTACCAACCTGTGTAAGCCATCATTTTCAGCTGAAGGTGGTGAAAAACAAAGACAGAAGTAGGCCTACAGATGAACATCTTAATAACGGCATTCGAATGGTGGTGAAAAGTTAGGTATACTCATAAAACATTAAAATATTATTGATGAAACTTAATGTCATTATTCTCAGTCTGTTACGTACCCAGTTTTTAAAATTATATTTGACTGTATATTTGTATTTTCATCTATTTAAGAGTTTATTTTAGTACAAAAAATGCACTAGCATTTGCTAGATTATTTCCATCACAATTACAAATGCAAGCACCAGAACACTCTCGATTTAAAAAAGGAAGTGGTGTTAAAGCTTTCCATGTAGGTTACAATAGTAGCCAATATGCAATACATCATATTTCTAATCTGGGTAGCTCGCAAAACAGTTTTACATTTTAAAATTAGCTCTCCTACTCACTTTGACAACCCCTCGTCTAAGATATCAATCTCGTAATAGACTAGACTGCCGTTGATAGGGAGTAATAACTCGATGTTAACTCTTTTGCGAAAATGCTTTCATTATAAGATTCATACATTCAGTTAACTGTTAGATTTATGGTTGGTAGTTTGGTGGTTAATTTAGTTCTATAATTATAATTATAATAATAATAATGATAATATTAAAAATGAACCAACAATAAATAATATTAGAGCTTTAAAACAAATTTTAATTTTAAATTTTGAAAAGAAAAAAAAAATGTTTTGAATTTCAAATATCCTCTAATCTGATTCAAGGGTCTCATTGCTATTAAAAATAGGTCACTTATTTATATCAATATATCATAACCGTAATGTGGTTAAAAAAAACCTAAACTGTGAAGCGAGTAAAAAAAAAATCATAGAAATACTTTAAAAACAGCCATGTTCGATTTGTGTAAGACCACTCTAATACGACAGGGTTCCTAAACTATTTATACTGAAGCATCCCTTGGACCAAAAAAAACAAACCACTTGAGACCTAATAAAAATGTTTCACTAATATTATGAACATTCAATAAAGACAGGCAAATTTTACAAGTATAAAATTCATTTTCATTTATTTGAGGTATTTGACATGTGCTTTCTGAACCAATTGATTATATCAGCACAAGAGTTTTAAACTAACTTAAATCTAGAACAGACACAATACCTAGCCGCCGGCGGTTGATTCATATATTCTCTGTAGGTGTGACGTGGGTTCTTACCTTACATTACGGAAACAAATTTAGGGTGTTCAAAAACAAGATGCTTAGGGAAGATAATTGGAACAAAAAAGAAAGAGGCTACTAGGGAGTCGAAGAGGTTTAATAATGATGAGTTACATACCCCGAGACCAGTGGGAAGATTGCATTAGAATGGACCTGAAAGAGATAGGGTTTAATGAGGTGGACTGGATAGAACTAGCTCAAGATAGGAACAGGTGACATAGATTTGTAAGTGCGGTAGTGAACTTTTTGAGTTCTTAGTGTCATCAGAGGCGGCTCTACCAAGAGACGAACCAGGCAACCACCCAGCAGCTTGATTGAGCAATTAAGAAAGAACTTAATGAAATTCACAGTGCTCAATAAAAAAAATATTTATTATATTTATGTAAAATCAAGTGATATAAAAGGAAAACTAATTTTTTTTCGACTCAAAAAAATTATTTGTTTTAATTTTTTTCAAAAGATTATTGTAAAAATCCTCAAATCTTATAATTTTTCCCAAACATCACTTATCAACATTATGCTCTAAGGTTACATGGCTATTTTATTTTTCTCTTAGTTCTTAGAGCCAAATAAATATTCTGAATTTAGACTAGTTAATGCTGTTTTGGGTTGGATTCATTTATTAGGGGTGGCAAATGACCCCGCCTACAGCCTTGCATACCCTAGAGCCGCTTCTGAATGTCATATTGTAATTAAGAAAGGGGAAACCCACATTTCTCCAATCATAAAAAAAAATTTCAGCCATGCCAGGAATAAAACCCGTGACACTTAGTTCTACAGGTATAAAAGTAAAAAACAAACGGAAAATATCACATGTTCTATCTGTGCCTTTGGCAAATGTTCTGAGATAACTACGGTGGAGCCCAAGGGCTCTGTGGAACAGTTTGAAAAATGCTGATTTAAAGAATATTTTCAATTTTCTAGTATTAAAGCAAAACAGCAAAATAACAAATAATAATGTGATTAAACGAGGTTGAAAAAAAATTACATTTTGTTTTTCAAAACGTGAATCCTATATATCTTGACTTTTAGCAAGGGGACAGTGGAAACATGTTAAAAGAAGAAGACAGACTCGCAGCGACAGTTGAAGCTATATCTCTAGATACTGCGGTGGTACCGAGAGGCGCTCTGTTCAAGAGACCGGATGGTAGCGTTGTGGAGAACCTCACGTTCGCAGGGTTGACGGTATTGGAAGGCCGACAGCTGAAGTCGTATCTCCACCTTCGCAAGCCTCAGGAGAAATGGGTCACAAACCTTCTCACCCGGCTGGACTATAATTACGCCTTGGATTTCCTCGATAGTGTCGATAAGGATATCCCAGAGGGTTTGTGAAGTTGGCTCAGGATTGCCACTATTTAAAATATATATATATATGATTCCCTTTGTTTATCAGAAATCATTTAAGTTTTTTCCAGACACTTTAGAGCAGGGTTCGCAAACCCACAGCCTTCGAGAGAGATCTGACCGGCTCGCTTCCCTGCAATACTTTTTATATCAGTATCCAGCCTGCAGTTATGTACATATACATAAAATAATAGTTTAAATTTAGTTTAAAAAAATTATGCTATTCAAAATTATTTACAAACTATTTCAAAGGCCTTATGTTTTTATTACTTTAAAAATTCCTATATCCAAGTATTTATTTACAAAGTTCAATAAACACCGATTGGAGTATTTAATTAAACTTCATAAATATTTGGGAAAATAAAGGTTTATAAATATTTTAAATATGTAATAATGATTCATAGCCTCAAATAGCTTGTATAGTTGTACATTAGTGGGCCCGCAAATTAAGGGCATGCTCTTCTGGTCTAGTTTACCAGTGTCTGGGAGGTCGGGTTCGAATTCAAGCCGGATGTACGTAGGTGGGTTTTCCTAGGTGGTTTCCCCACATTCCCTTCACTCAAATGTGATTACATTTCCTCTAAATACCTGCTTCAATCGCCGCTTGCTCAAAGGAGTCATTCTTGTGTTAAGACTATATTTCCGATGACAGGGAGATAGACGTTTGAATCCCGATCGGGTGTACCAAGGGTGTTTTTTCCAAAATAATTTTCCACTCTCCTTCCACACAAATGCAGTTACACTTCCTCTAAATTTAACATTCCTCATTCCTAACTCACTAGCGTAATTAGTATGTATGTGTATAACCTGAATGGGTAGTAAGACACGATGCTAAAAAAATTATATTTACCTCGTCCCTTATCTAGCCACCATGATTCAAATTTGCATAGTCTGGACGGGTCTAGAATATATTTAAGCAAACGGGTTCGTATAGGCTTTGGCCCGCAACATGCCCCAAGTTTGTGAAGTTGGCTCTTTACTAATTTGAGTTTGAGACGACTGATTTATAGAATAGTTTAGAGGAACACCTATTTTCAAAAATAGAATTCTGTGAAATCATTTTTTTAACACCGTGTCTTACTACCCATTCAGATTATACTCTTTATACGAATCATGCAAATGGGTTAAGGATTGATAAGGTTGAATTTAGAGGAAGTGAACCCACATTTGTATGAAGATAGAGTGGAAAACCATTTAGGGAAAACCACCCCCAGTTCACCCGACCGAGATTCAAACCTTGATCTACCCGTCCTCGACAGTCTAGCTGAACACAAAACTAGCGCATTTGCTAACTACCCCACCGAGGCAGGTCAAGAAGTCATGTTATCATTACTATAGAATACTCATGTTTTATTTCTCGTAGGTTGTTGGAGTTTACAATCCGAGACGAGTGGTCTGTTGGCAATACTGCGAAGTTCAACCTGGCCCGGAATGACATTCTATCACAGGCTTTTAACACCAGAACATGGATACTTGTATATTGGAAATGGTAGAAAGAATGTTGACCTGCTTTTTATGATGTAAAATTAAGTTTAAAATAATTTTCAATAAATATATTTTATGCAAAATAAATATATATTAGGAAATAAAGAGTTTTTCAAGATAAGAAATGTTTGGGAAAGAAACAATCCCTGCACCATTGATTGATAAAAGAACATTCTGTCAACAATAACAATTTACATCTGTGAGTTTTCAAACATTTTACAGTAAGAAATCATTTTAAATTATAATTATAAATATTCGTTGGTTTCTAATGACCATCCAGCATCCTGCGGTTCTTCCATTTGCCTTCTTTAAAGCCAATAGCGATGGGTTAAATTATTGCCCTTTACATAGTACACAGTGAGGATAAAGTTTAAAGGCTGTATTCAAGAACAGGACTTAGAAGTGAGTGCAAAGTCACCATGGTTACAAAACAAAAACATATCGATAGTCCTGATACATCTTTAAGGAGTGAGGCAGAAGATTACCCAGGGACTGACCTCATGCAATGCATCATGGGTCAACATCCGAGTGTGTGAATTGCTGCACTACTCAAACGGATTCTGTTTTCTATTTTTGATGAACGTGTGATTCAAACTTTACTCTTTCTGTTATTGCATACAGTCTTTCTATAGAGGTAGGAATTCAAACTAGGATGGGTTTCTTTTCAATAATGCTCAATCTTTTATTTGTACTGTCGTTTACAATATTTTATATTTCTCTTGCTTGTGCGGGTTTTTTAATTATATATTTTTCTGTGGGGAGTTATTTCTTAGCAGGCTAGTTTGTTAATTTCCTTTTATCTGTTTCCATCCCTATTTTCTAAAACTTGAAAAAGGTAGAAAACAAATAAAAGGAAATGAACAAACTTCCGACATAGATAATAAAATATATTAATGCATGGAAGAAGATACAATAGGGATGTAAACAAATAAAAGGGAACTACCACAATAAAGCATTTACAATATAAATATACCTGCTTCGGTGTCTGCATGGTCTAAGGTGTCAATCTTGTGTTATTGCAGGGAGCCAGGGGTTTGAATCTTGGTCAGGTGAACTGAGGGTGGTTTTTCTTCCACTGTATATCCATGCAAATGAGGGTTCACCTCCCCTTAATTCCACCATCCTCACCCCTAACGCATTAGCATAACTAGCACATGCGTGCATATAACCCAAAGAGGTAACAAGTCACGATGCAAGAACAACATAAAACTAGAGCCCTGTCCAAATGTGGTATTGATAGTTCCAAAAGTAAACTTATTTTTGGTACACATTATGTGAGTGGTTAAGTCTAATATAATCAGTAAATTTCTGATGTTAGTATTCGTTAAAGATTTAGTGCTTGGATACATTTTAAATATCCCAACTTATCAAACATCTTGTCACATTTAAGGATTATAAGATCCCATAGAATGACCGACTATCCAGGTGTTATCTACCTATGAATTAAGTGGGTGGGGTGAGGGGAGGAACAGGCTCTTAAAATCAACTACATTAGTAGCTTTAAAACTATTGTCAGAAATCTGGTTGGTCTAAGGCAATATTCTCTCAATAGACTGAAGGGGTGATAAGTTTTCAAATCTTTCCTAAATGGTTTTCCACTCTTTATCCACACAAATGCAGCTACTCGTCCTCTAAATTTAAACTTCCCTACCCCTAAGATATTATGGTAATTAGTGTGTATGTGTAAAACCCAAACAGTTATTAACCATTTACCTGGCACAGGCATTGAACGTTTTAGTTTAGCTGAGCGTTCTCTGCTGCAGGAGTGAATCAACATTTCATTGCAATAATATATTGTAATGACATCTATTAATGAACCACGGTACTTTTAGCCAATTCAAACACTTCATATTAGAGCTGATAGATGGAGCTACCAGTTCAATAATATACTATGATTAATGAGCATGAATAGAGCAATAAATGAGAAAATAAGTGTTTAGCAAAAATATCTGTTGCTTAAGAGTATATGAGGAGAAAACTGGCTGCTATGTTTTACATATGCCAGAGAATAGATTATGATGCGGTGCTAAAAAAAACTATTCCAAGAAACCCAAACATCTTAATTTTTGAATTCTTTTTTAGTATCTAAAAAATCTAAAAGTGAGGCAAGAGTTTACAAATTTAAATAGAGCAATGCAAATTTGAAATATGTTGTTCCACAGGTCAGAAGAATCACATCATAAAATACACAAGAAAAATCTATTTCATTAATACAATTAAACACCAACTGAATAAATATATTTAAATGTTGTGATTAAATTAATTTTATTCATGTTTACAGTTACAAATTTCACCTTTCAGGTATCTTCCAAAGAAAATAGATACAATATTGTCATTGAAGCCGTTCGTAACATAGAACGTTACTTGCTAAAATACTGAAAATTTCACTAGAGTAGTTAAAGGGAATTTCACCGAAATCCAGAGGCAGTGTTTTTTCCCCTCCCACTCAATGCTAAGAGAATAGAAGGTAGAAGAACCACATGGAGAAAGACATTTGATTGGCTGACATCACTAAATACACAAGCAAGCGTGTTGCATATATAAATCTATAATGAAGACAAAATTAAGTTGTTAAAAATCTGGGCGAGTTTTGAAACTTTAAATAATAAATCAACCTTTATAATCCACTCCGATGCCCAATTAACATCATTACTCTACTTATTTAAAAAAATATGTTTGGCTGTCTTCGTGTTAAATATCATTAGTTAAATTAAATTAAATTATTATTAATGTGTACTGGGTGAAGTACGCAATGACACAATCAATTTCCTCAAAGTGGTTATACCTTTCTATTCTATCTATATTTCTCCCATTCTTATACTTATCAAACAAATTAAATTTGCAAAAAAAGCCAACAATACGGACATTTTTTTATTAGTAAATTAATGTGCATTTTTTTGTTGTTTTTTTCTGTAAATTTCATTGTATTTTAACTGTCAAAACTGACATGTTTAAAACCCCTTTAGCCCCATTCCAATCCAATCCAGCAAGTGAACACGAGCACTAAGACCACGCGACGTAATTTGTTTCTGACCTTTCCTACAGCCCAGAGGATTGCATTCACATGGATATGGCTAGTGAGTGGGACCCCGTTGAGCTCTAAGAACATACCGTCACCCCCTGATACGGGCAACATCCCTTGCCCCCACGAAGAGTTCAAACCCAAATAATGATAAAGCTTATTTGCATATTTTCTCCATTTGGAACATCTCTTGATAAATGATAAAACATTTTATGTCAAAATATCAGCATTATGCAACAAAAAAAATTACATAACAGTGAATTCTTTTATTAGAACGGACATCTTCCGGAATAAAAAAAAATGTCCTTTCATTGAAAAAATATAGAAGTTTTAAAATCATAGTGCTTGAAAACAGTTTAATCTATTATATGAACTTATAATATATCGCAGTATTGTATGCAGGATAATTATGACAAGCGAATAAATATTGTAGGTAGCTTACTGTAGAGAATGCACAGTACAAAGAACCAGATGCAAATAAAATGTGAATATCAGGCCTTTAGTTCTGTAGGCCTAAATGTGTGCAAGGGCACTGTCTAAACTGATAGAACTACAAAGGCTATTTTTGAAACTTTCCCCAGCGGGCAAAGGCGGGGACTGCTCACACTTTACGTGAGACAATGACATTCCTGACATTCGTACAGCAAAATACTGTCTATGGATTGGTGTTTCCAATTTTTTGCCCACTGTTTGGAGAATGTTACGCATAAATATGCGTCTCTAGCAATGTCCGCATTCGTTATTGAATAGGTATGTTGTCAGAAAATTGTTTCACCGTAAGAACCAATGTTATTTTGACAGGTAATCTTAAATAAAACTGTCCACTATAAAGAAGAATTCACCAACCTGTGTCCGAAGGGAGATTTCACTGCATTTGAAAATATAATAAATTACACAATTTGAAAAAAAATAATATGTCCCAATGGGGTGTGGACAGTATGAGAATGTCCAGCTGGATGGCAGCAGGCCTATGGGCCACACTAAAATAAAAATTGATTTTACCACAGTTTATGAACTTTTTTGTTATGAGTTTATTGGGGACAAAAAGTTAATTTAGTCCAAGGAACAAATTATATCATTCCAGTTCGGGTTAGACATGTTAAAAATAGTTTGCGCTAGAACCAATTGCTCAGTTTTAGGTAAGAACATAACACAGGCTACACAAAGATTTGTTCACCATAACGTCGAAAGAGGAAGGGATGAATCAAGTATTAAAAAGCTATACCGCCTCCCCTATAAAAGGGTGTACAATTTTTCAAAGATTTGTTTGCTTAGAGCTCTTTTGAAGCACAGACAGGGGTGTGCAAAAACTAGAGAGCCTGATTTGTGGTAAATAAAATTATTGGATTTTGTTAAATAAATAACTATATTTCGATATGAAAAGTCAATAATTAAAATAATTAATTTTGGTTAAAAATTGTAACAAAAAAACTTTTTTTTTAAATGGTATGATTGAACAAATTGAAAAATTACAGTTAAAATTTGTATATACCAAGAGATCCAAAGATAGGAGTCTATAAAGATTTACAGTGGGTTAATTTGCATAGACATTGTTTATTTTTCTTCTTTACATCCAAACATTTTATCAGCGGGTTCAAATACACCTTTTACCAATTGTCTTTGATTTGGGAAATATATTTCCTAAATAGAGGACAATTATTTCAATTTTTGGATGTTGTCTTCGTTAATTCACATATAAATCAATAAAATAATCCAGAATTCCCATTTAAAAGGTCAAAAAGTCAATTTCATGAATTTTTTATTTTTTTTGCGTATGTACTGTTTAAACATTTTATGCACACACACCTGAATTTTGCTATGCTTACATTAAAAATGGAATTTAACCACACTAACACAAATTAAATCTCAATATCAACATAATTTTTTTGATCCCGAGCTCTATTTTTGGCAAACTCAGGATTTAAGTCCAAGCCGAGTGCACTTGATGTGACTTTTCCACTATCAGGTTTCCCATCCTCTATCTGTTGGTCCATATCATGAAATTCACAGTTTTAATCATTGTTCCCGTTGTTGGTTAGTAAAAAGAACAGAGCATTAAGATAAAGTCAATATTCACTATGCTTCTGGCAAATTAAAAAAATCCCTGAAAAATTTAAAAAAATTAAAATAAAAACTACAAACACTACAATGTCAAAATGGCAAATTATACAACTTTAATTGACAAATAGCAATGCATAAAAAAACACTACATATAAATGAATTCAAGTATTATTATTTTTTAAATAAATAGCAATAATTATTGCTCAAATGTGAATATTAAATAAATTTGTTTCTTGGTGCAAAATAAATTGGTAATAAATAAGTGCTTGCAAAAATAAAAATTAATTAACAATAAGGATGTGTGAAGCTTCAACTTGGCTTCGGAACAAATATCAACTTCCACTTCACTTTGAAAAAAAAAAATGGTATCAAAATTACTAGGCTTCATCAATAGCGATATTGACAGCTAAATTCCTCAATTTATGGTTGATTATTGCCATTTTGAGCTGTCAAAAAATTAATACGTGTATGCAAAAATGTTAAGTACTTTAAATGTAGGTTGTGATAGTAACTGGATTTATCAAAATAAAATGAAATTCAGCCTAGAGAATATTTCATATATATGATTTGAATTTGCTTCGATTAAAAAAGTGGACTTCGCAAACCTCTAATTAACAAACAAATTAATTTAAAGTAGTCAAACATTAAAACAATCAAACTTGTCCAGCATACAAGGAAGATTTCCAAAGTTAGCAAAAATTCACATCAAAAATTAAAATTTAAAGAGAATATGACATTACAAATATAGACTTAAAACTTATTTCCAGTGTTCTTTCAAAGAAGAAAAATTAAAAAAACAGTACAACTTTGGTAACTTTGGTATTCAACGACAAAAATGTGGAATGTTCACCTCCAACTTCTGTTTCTTGCGTGCTTCCAAACCAAGGAAGAATTCGCGAATATCCTCTTCCCGAACAACTTTCTTGTTTTCTGCAAACTTTTGCAAATACTCCTTTAGATGACTCTTCATATCGTTGAAGCCTAAGGAAATATTAAATTAAGTTTGAATGTAGAATGTGCCAATACTAATAAAAAAACAACTCAAATCTTTCACTGAATTAAAATACCATTTAGAATCTGCCACAATAGACAAATTAACTTTTATTAATACAATATTTAAGAATAGCAAATTTATATATTTCTTAAGGTGTCCACCCAAACTATATTTTTTAATTCTCTTACTTTCCAGGTTTTTCAGAGCCAATATGTTTTTCCAGCCACACTTTATATATATCAAGTAAATCACAAACCATGTTTGGTTAAGATTAAACCTTAATGTATTATTATTTTTAATCATACACACATTCTGTAATTATACTGATGAAATGCTACATTTGGAGCATCACAATGTATAGAGCAGAAACTTGACTAGGAAGATGGAAAATAAATACTTGGAGAGCTTCAAAATTTGGTGCTGGAGAATATTTTACGAGATCAGGTGGACAGACAGGGCGAGAGATGAAGTCCTTAAAAGAGTGGATGAGAAGAGAACAATTTTGGATGTGATTCTTTGGTATAAAGCGGAGTGAATCAGACACATCCTTAGGAAGAATTGTCTTCTGCGGGACATCATAGAAGGAATGGTTGAGGAAAAGAAGAGCTTAGGAAGAAGGAGGATTTAAATATTGGATGACTTGAACGAAAGAAGAAAATTCTGGGAGCTGAAGGAGGGGGCAGAGGATAAGGAACATTGGCGGTCTAAGTTCACTGACAAAAGGAATAGACCTCATGTAAGACAAAAAAAATAATATCGAGTCGTTGAAAAAATCTTACACCAGTACAGTTGAAAATAGTTGTGAGACATTTTTATTAGTTTCTTCTTCCTGTCCGTAATCAAATTTTCATGCATTCGCATAATCATGACTTGACTTTGAGTAAAGATGTGTTATAGAGGGGTGGCCAGATGACATGTAAATCCCATGTTGACCTTTGAGAATTGAGATTAGTGAGTTCAACAGGGACAACTCCATTAAAAGAGATTCGTGACAGGTATTAACTGGAAGAAAAATGTTAGTTTGACTAAGTTATTAAAAATTAGGGGTGTGCGAAGTTTCGACTTTGCTTCGAAAAAAAAATCTAGCTTCAATAATAAAAATATTAACAGCTTAAATACAATAAAATAATACAAACAACTGTGCAATAAAACATTTTCTAAATGATTTTAGTGCATAAGGTATTTTTTTCAATCATAAAACAACAACCAATATTCAAACTTCAATTCAGCTTCAAGAATATTTCTTATATTCGATTCAAGTTTGTTTCGAATTGATAAAGTGGACTTCACACACCCTTGTAATTAAAAAAAAATTGTGTATTTTTTTTAGTAAATACATAAAAATTCCATAGATTATGAAAAAAAATCGACTTTTCCCTGACCAAGCAAATTTCCTGACATTTCCCTTGGAGGCTATCATATTAAACAAATTTTGTGAATCGCCTATAATGCTGGGCTTTCGAGCACCCTGTATAGATTAAAAAAAAATATTATAATACTCAATTACTTGTTAAAAAATATTTTCTGAAAAACACTCAAAAATAAAAACAGTAAAACGCGGCTAGGCATAACACCTAGGACGTACTTTGTACCCATAGCCAGATATGAAGCAGAAACATGGTCAATAAATGTAAGAGAGACTAGTAAAGTTGAGGCCGTCGGGATGAAGTTTGTGAGGATCATGTTAGTTGTCACGAGGAGAAACAGGATCAGGATTGAGGTTATTGGGGAGATTGTAGGAACAGGGAGTACACGAGATAATAGAGGGAAAAAGGCTGAGATGGTATGGTCATGTAATGAGTAAAGGTGTACCGATGCGGATACGATTATTAGTGCATCGGCAATTAATAATAATCGGAGATTATTATGCCAACTAATCGTTCTTTTTAAGTAAAATTTAAAACAAAATTTTCTAGGTAGGAAAGATCAAAATCGCAACAAAAAAACATTTATATACACACTGCATCTGGGTTGTGGGCTATGTAAAGATCACATAGCCAGATAAAGAAATATAATTTAATATCGTTGATAAAACAATCTAGTTACAACTTCCACCAGTTATGCAAAGATTAACCCTTTCCCGGCCCTATTATAAGAGCCCAATTCCCCACCACTATCCCCTTTATTTTTAAATAACATGAAAATTTGCACACGCGTCTATACTATAAGCAATAACTCGGGATGTAATTAACATATTACGTTGAATTTTTTAGAAACAACTTATTATATTAGGGGTCACATTGATATTATTAGGAACTACATATTATAGTCCAAACAAATTATTTAATTAATATTTACAATTAGTTTTCAACTACAACTCCCCTTTCCTGGTGGTATTCCAGAAAACAATCGATTCTGCAGAGGGGCGAGTCATGCAATTACGAATTACAGGGCATTCAATGTCCGAGCTGTGCCAGTAATCAGATGTTTCTGGCAAATCAAATACACCCATAAAAATCAATACTCCTATGTAGGCCATCATTTCTTCCTCAGTAGTTTTATACCACCCTTGATCTACTTTACCTATTTTTTGTTGCCTAAACTTGGAATATTTATTTGTATTTTGGGCAAAGTGCTGAAAAATGTTATTAGCTGACACTAGTTTAATATAACATAGTTTGTTGGAACGTACAGGTAAGTCATGCACAGGACAAGTATTGCCCACATATTCATTTGGAACATCAAATTGTAGCCTGTCAAATGTCAACAAAGGTGATTGAAAAACACCTTAAAGCAGCAGCACAATCACTACCCCCATTTAAATTGTTTTCCAGATCACCATCACTTATATCAAATAATTCAGAATCTTCCTCTATCATCATTAGACTCAATATCAATATCAATATCATTATCGTCAGAACTATCAGTTTCACTGCCAGATACATCTTTATTGAGCTCCAAAACAATCATATCATCTTGCAAGGAGACCATTTAACAAGTAAATATAAAATAGTTAACAAATAGCCCAACAGATGGCTAAGTGCCGAAATACGGCGAGCGCTTTTGAGCGTCTAGCCCGGGAATGACAAATTAACGGCGAGGGCTTTCAAGCGCTTGGGCCGGGAAAGGGTTAATCACTATTTATGCAACGATTCATCACAAATTAAGATTATCAAAGGTTTAAGTGTTGATTTTTAAATAAAATCTTTTATTATTAATTACAATAACTGTTATTTTTTTTCTTAGGCATATTTCCCAATAGTTATTAATAAATACTCAATCATCGGGACTAATCGGTGTAAATAAACATAGCATGAACAATTATTTTAAACAATCAGTAATCGGTTTTACTGAATCGGTACACCTCTAGTAATGAGGATGCAAAATGAGAGTATATCAAAGAAAATTATGGAGATGAAGGAAAAAGACCGCAAGGAAGGGAGACTGAGAAAGAGATGGAAGAAGCAGATAGCAGAAAGTGAGAGAATTATGGAAGCAATTTAAGGAGGAAGAATGTTGGAAGGAAAAGAGAACATGGAGGCATTTTACAAAACTGACCCAGCCATAGGCCAGAAACAGAAGATGACAATGTTGAAATAAAGACCATTTCTCTTAGGAAGATAGTTAAATAAACCATTTCCCTGATCGATTACAAAATTCCCCGACTATTGTCCCCATGAGTAATCTCACCTTCTATGGCCTCAACCTGCTGCACTCTATCTAAAGATGACAACGCCCTCATGCCACGCTCATACGAGGTGGAAAACTGACCATCTTTGTTCCTTTCTTCGTAGGCAGACATCGAGTCTTCCTCGTCCAGTAAAAAACTAACATTGTTGGTTTTATATATGTCCTACATGGAATTAAAAAAACATACTGAATTAAAAAACATAATATTTCAAAAATCTTTATTTGTTTTAAAAAAATTATTTATTACATCATTCTATGAATTTGCAAAATTTGCTAAAATAAACATTAATTAAGTGTTTATTTGTTACTATTCATTTATTGCAAACAATCATATGAAAAAATCTGAGATAATAATGATACTTAGCAATGCGTCTTAGTACCCGTTTGGTGCTTAAGTACTGGTTACACTAATGGGTTAGGAATGGGGAAGGTTGAATTTAGATGAAGTGAACACGCATTTGCATGGCGGTAGAGTGGAAAACCATTTAGGAAACCCGCCTCCCCCGTTCACTCGACCAAATTTTAACCTTGATCTCCCCATCCTTGGCAGTCGAGCTCAACACAAAACTAATGTGTTAACTAACTACGCCACTGAGTTAGGTCTGAGATAATTGAATTGCATGTTGGGATAATAATTTGATATATTTACCTATGTCAAAATCTTGAGCTAGTTTGGGATGTTTATTTTTAATTTGCATAACTTTGTTGAATCTACGTGACTGAAAGAACTGGCCAAGCAAACTCGTAATGAATCAGTAAACATTAAGAATGCTGACAACTCCCAACAGTCTTGTCCCAGTTGTGCAGTAACTGGGCGGGATTGGGCTATAAGGACTTCTGTTTTAAGGCCATTGGGGCTGACACATTAATATCTTTTTCGGAGGCAGTTACTCTTCCCGGTGTCGAACCATACAGATTATAACATCGGGTCATCAGTGATACTCGTGTTAGAGGGCAGTCACCGTGCCCAGGGTACCGCGTTCGAGTCTGTAGGGGGGTCACGAGAGGTGTCAGCCGAGCCAACAGTTTAAGTATTTCTGACTCTCCCGAGCGCATATTTCCTTATAACACCTTTTAACATCACATGTTGTATTAACTCTAAGTGCTACTAATAAACACCAAAAACGGAACTTCTAGTATTATTTCAAACCTAACCTTCTACCTTGCCACCAACCCTACCCTTCCATGAAAGCCATCTCGACAGATTCGGCCCACGAAAAGGGGGTAGGCAACACATACATACTTAATCACGCAGTTTCCTTATGGGGTAGGCAATAAAATGTGCATATAGTTCAAAAAACAACAACTCCGTACGGCATCCATCCTCACTAGCTTTCTCCACACTTCCCTATCCTTGCATATGCCTACCTCAGTCGCTTCAAAAACATCCAAACAACCATACACCGCGTCATACATACTCTTTCGCTCTAGTGTGCAGTAAAACATCATTATTTATATTAGTGCATAAAGTTATAAAACTAAGCACAATATATAAAAAAAATTTACATATAAAACAACAACAAAATATTTCTAGGGATGGTCGGGGAATGACATGTATGTTGGTGGCAAGGTAGAAGCTTGGGTTTGAAATAATACTGGAGGTTCCGTTTTTGGGGTTTATCGGGACGGGAACAGGACGGAAAGTGAGTCAAAATATCGGGATCGGGATGGGAAATTATAAATAGGGATGTGCAAATAGCATTTTATAGTGAAACAAAGAGCTAAATTTTGAACAAATAATGAATAGTATAAAACGAATAATTAATAATAGTGCAAAATTAAAAATAAAATTTGCCCTTTTTAAATGTTCTCTAGGTTTGAAACACCTTAAATGTTTTAAGGTCTAAGACCCCTTAAAAGATTATCTAAGTTTTAAACCCCTTGAATATTATTTTGGTATGAAACCCCTTGAAACTCCTATTTGTTTAGAGTCCCTTTAATGTTCTCTAGAATTGACTCCCCTTAAAAGGTTATTTGTTTAACACCCCTGTAATCTATACTATCTGTTTGGTTGCTAACATCAAACAGGCTGATGCTCAAGCAAGCTACTTCCTCCCGCCTCATTTCTACGCCGCAAAAAATGGTAGAGTATAATATGGCTCTGTCCTTCTCTAAATCTTTCAATCTCTCTTGCTGAGCCTAGCAACTGTTTATAGACAGAGCACATTGTCTCACCACAGGCAGTAAAATATCCCCTCCTTCCCACCCCAAGTTTGCTACAGAACAAAGAAGATGACTCTCCAATAGAGATTGAGCCAGTAGTACCTGCTGAAACAGTAAGTGGGCTTTATTTTCCGCTCGAATCTCGGGAATGGTTAAATTCCCGACATTTTACCAAGGGTTCGGGATCCCTGCCACCCCTTGATATTTCTAAATTTGAGAATATTTCATATATTTGACTAATTCACCTCAAATTGAAAAGATTGACTTAAGTATTAGGTATTTGGAAAAACTAAATACTAAAAAGTTTAAATGATATAAAAACACTCAGAACAAAACTCCCCCGTTTGATTTGTGGAAGATCACTAAAAAACAAGAGGTAATGTTTAATACATTTACAATTTGTTGGTAATAAAAGTCGAATAGGGGGAAGAAAAAAGTCTCAATGAAAAATTAGCTTATATTGAATATTACAGTTTCAATTTAAGTCCATCTAATAGGACTTGAATTGAAGTTTCAAAAAATGTGATATTAAGAATTGACTATCAATTATTTCTATAAAAGTAATAGTGGAAGGACGAATTGGTTTGCCACCCCCTAAAATAGTGCTTACCTGACACGAATTGCAGGTACAGAGAAGTTTTCTCCAGCCTTTGGAACAAAACACTGAACCAGTTCCTTTTAAAAGTTCACGATCTTTGATGATGCAAGCTGAAATGGAATAATAGGCCCATGTAGGATCTTCCTTCATGCAATAAATTAATGCGGCGTTAAAATTTTTCCTCTAAGGGGTAATTGTTTTATACAGTAGCCCCATGGCTTCTTTGGTGCAGACTGACAGTTCACAACTGACTTCTGACAGTCAACATTTAGGTATATACCTAAATTTTGACTGTAAGAAGTGACAGCTGCTAAACACATGTTTTTTGCAGATCATATGGTTCGGCGTAGGGATACATAATTTGGTCCGGTAGCTTTTCAAAGCTGTGAGCTGTCAGTCAGCACCAAAGAAGCCATGGGGCTATTGTACTTGGAATAAGACACAGGAAAGGTAGATAGAAACATATTAATGGAACAAACACAATATAGCTTTTACAATGAAAAGAACATAGTTCACACTTTACACCGCTGCTAATGAACCAAAAGGTAATAACCTCCTCTACAAGAAAATCGATTTTTACTGCCTAATCTCCCGACCTAGGTTTCATTCCATCGCAACCTAACAGGAGGGAGTGTGAAACAATCAACACAACTTCCTAAAAGAGGAAACTAAAAACAAAATTGAGAAAAAGTAAATTTGTAAGTACAATTACCTCATGAAACGAAATGAGGTTTTTTTTATGGAGATATAATATAACTATATATTCACATCCAATTTTCATTTCCTGTGTTTTACTTAATGTTATTCCTTTTACATATTCCTAGCTAAGTGTCCCATCATTCTTTACAAATTTTCTTTCTCTCCTTTTTTTTTTGTGCGTGTTTTCTTTTTGGAAGTTGCATTGCGCGTTTCACACTCCCTCCTGACGAGTTCCGATAGAATAAACTCTAGGTCAGGTGATTGGGTGGTAACAATTTATTTTATTCAAGAGACAGCCATTAACTATTTGTCCAATGGCAGCAGTGTAAAGTATGAACTGTGTTCTTCTTTTCATTGTATAAGCCATATTGTGTTGATCTGCTTTTATATGTTTTTATCCACCTTTCCTGTACATTCTTGAAAATATAATACAATTATATTTAACTTTGCTTCACACATTTCAAGAGTTTGTACGACTTGACTTCAAATTTTAAAAGTCATCTTTATAGACCCTAGCTATTTATATTCACAGAAATTCAGTTAGGTATCAATGTTTGTAAGTATGCAAATGTTTATCTTGAAACAGCAATGGAACATAACACGCGAGACAATTAAGTTTCATGTGTGTTTTGCTCTCACAATCAACTATTTTCCTATTTTTTATCACATGTTACTACCTGTTCAGGTTAAACGAATATATGATAATTACTTTAATGGGGTACATTAATGGGGAACATTTTAAAGTTAATCTACCTGCATTTGCATGGGAGGAGAGTGGGAAACCATTTATATAAAACCATTCTCAGTAGACCCGACCGGGATTCAAACCCCCCATCTCATCATCAGCGGGTCATTCTAAAACGAGTGTGAAGCCTTAGATTATTCGGCCACTGAAGCATGTAATTCTCTATTAAATGCACACGTTAGACCTAAACTTTTAAAACGAGATAGTGAAGTTTCTGAGAATTATCAGATTAACAGATTCTTCATGAAACGGCTTGATAAATTAGAAAATAGTTAGTTACCTTTCCCTTGTTTTATGCCGGCTATGCCATTCACGTTAATTTCCGAAGATTTCCTAGTAGACCCAATACTCTGGCAAAGTTCGCCATTCGATGGTGTGATGTTAACTTCTGCAGTGGATGGTGTAATATCGCTTTCTGTACTCAAGGGCGTGACAAAGAGGCCCCTATAGTGCCATAAGAAGTCATTCCTCTCCATGCAGCGGAAACAAATCATCTCGGAAAAGTCGTCATGTAGAGGGCTCTTGCTACCCAAATGCTGATCAAAAAAAAGAAAAAGAGAGATAGATATTAACTATAGGATTTGTTGTGTTCTACAGGCGTGTGAGAGACCTGCTGTGTAGAACATTAAGTGCCCATGAAGTGTAAGAAGGTGGTGTATAGAACATACTTTGTACAGAAAGCTACGTATGAAGCAGAAACATGGACATTGAATGTAATAGAGAACAGGAAAGTGAAGGCAATGGGAGTTAAGTTTGTGAGGAGCATGTTAGCTGTCACGAGGAGAAACAGAATTAGAAATTAAGATGTCCAGGCAAGAATTGAGATACATCAAGTTCATGATATAATAGTGGAAATAAGGGTGTGATGATATAGTCAAGTAATGAGGATGGAAAAGGAAAGAACTCAAAGGATATTGATGAAGATGAAGTTAGGAAAAGACCTCAAGAGAGAATAATAAAGGGAAATAAAATAGAAAACAGCAAATGCCTGAACTAGAGGAGGAGAATGGATGCGAATAAGGGAGGAAGTATGTGGAAGGATAGTGGAAGATGGAGGCATTTTACTTAACTGTCTCGGCAAAAGGCTGGAAAAAGTTGATGATCTGTCATGTCAAGGGGCTCTTGCTACCCAAATGATGCTTAAATGATAAAAGAGACATATGCTTGTGTGAAGGTTTGAGATTTTAATGTTCTATTTAGATTTAATTTAATGTAATCATAAAATATTATATTCTGATTAGATTAGAAAATTACCAAACATAACATTGGAAACATTTCCATTTTAAAATATTTAATTCAGGTTATTAAAAAAGATTTGAATTCAACTCAAAACTAAAAAATCTTGATTCATACAGGATCAAGAAATAAATAAATAAATAAATAATATAACACCAGCACACTTTCAAAATCCTATAGTGCCAATTAACAACGACCAAAAAACTCACATTGCCATGGTACCAATCTTCGCACACAATACACTGTGTCATCTCATCTTCGACATCCACCTCAGGATCTGGATAGGGTCGCTCACACACACAATATAAGCCGAGGAAATTGTGGTTGTAAAGATTCAACTCATTCATAGCATCCTTGTTCTAAAAATATAAAAGCCAATTTATGTTTAAAAAAAAGGGGGAGTCATACTTACTGGACTTATTCATGCTATGGCACCAGAAACACGAAATTTCACTGCCGCACTTACAAAAGTAAGCCACCAACCCATATCTTGAGCCAGTTCCATTGAGTCCACTTCATTACACCCCGATTCCTATTTTGAGCTAGTTCTATCCAGTCCACTTTATTACACTCGATCCCTATCTTGAGCTAGTTCTATCCAGTCCACCTCATTACACCCTACCCCTATCAAGAGCTAGTTCTATCTAGTCCATATCACTACGCCCTACCTATCATGAGCTAGTTTCATCCAGTCCACCTCATTACACCCTATACCTATCTTGAGGCAGTTCTATCCAGTCCACCTCTTTACATCTAATCCCTATCTTGAGCTAATTCTATCCAGTCCACCTAATTACACCCAATCCCTATCTTGAGCTAGTTCTATCCAGTCCACCTCAACACACCCTATTCCTATCTTGAGCTAGTTCTATCCAGTCCACCTCAACACACCCTATTCCTATCTTGAGCTAGTTCTATCCAATCCACCTCATTACACCCGATCCCTATCTTGAGCTAGTTCTATCCAGTCCAGCTCATTACACCCTCTCTCTTTCAGGTCTATTCTAATATTATCCTCCCATCTGTGTCCTGGTCTTCCCGATGGTCTCTTCCCATTGGGTTTACCAGTCAATACCTAGAATATCGTTCTAGTTTCATCCTCTCATGCTGCATGTCCTGCCCACCATAACCTGAGATTTGACTACCCTAACAACATCTGGTAGTGAGTACAGGATTATGTAATTCACCATTATCTAACTTCTCTTCACTCACCCCTATTTTCATCCCTTTTCAGACCAATTAGTTTGCCAAGCAATTTGTGTATGAGCACCCCAAATTTCTTCTTGTAATGTAAGGTTTCAATAGACAGTATCACACACATAAAGAACAATGTGTGAATCTAGTGTAATCTAGTGTTTTGTATACTCTTGAGTTTTATTTTCTGAACACCAGGAACTATCTCTCCCAAAAAAAAAAAGTTCAAATAATTACTCACTGGTTCCAGATTACATTTCTTGTGTTCTGTGTTAGAAATACGAAATTTGCTGTTGCCGCAATCGCATCGGAAGTTCCTATAAGATAAAAAAAACTACGCTTACAAATTATGACTTTTTTTTAACCATTTTAAATATCCATCAACATGTTACTCTGAATGCAAATAGGGTTGGGTACTTAAAAAGTGTATTCACCTTTTAGTGTAAAGTTCCACAAGGTCATGACCTTCGTGGCAATGATAACTGCAAGCCAAGCAAACACCAGCTAGTTTGGAAACATCTGTAGCCGTGAGGTTCTCCTTCGGTTTGCATGTCAGACACGAATAAAGAGGTTGCCTCCTCACATATTCCTGTGAAAAGAACACACATGTTAGGAGAGATAATGGTTTCCTTTTAATGGCCGTACATATGACATCTTTAGTGGGGATTAACAAGACTTTAATAAAATATTTTTTGTATCCATTGCATCTCACTACTCGTCAAGATAATCCACATTTATAATGTCGGGATAACGATCAACTTAACTTTTTAATGTAACATTCACTTAAAAGTTAACTTAACTTAAGAAAACAGATGTGTGATCACGGTTCACGTAACTTAATGTAACAAATCGAGACAAACATCTTCATTCTCGAGTATGATCTGTGATTTGTACTAGTTGTATAGTGATGATCTGTGAATGTTTATACTGTTTTCAATCTATATAATAAATATCTATTACTAAACTTTTTTTATAAATTTAGCTTGCCTATTTTAAATTCAAAGAGCCAACGTTATTATTTATGCTTTTTTTAGTTTGAGGATTACTCCATCTAGATACCATATTTTAGTTTAATTATTTTGTTTCAATGTATGATCACTAGAACTTATGCTAAAGAGTGAACCTTGGTCATAATACCAACAAATAAATTACTAAATAGCCCTGTTGACGTCACTCGCATAATGATTGGCTGGCTAGGTCACGTGATACCCTTCAAGTAACATTCACCTAAAGCAAAAGACTTCCAAGGACATCTCTTATGAAGTTAACTGCATCGTGATCGTTTCAATTTAAACACACAAGGAGATCCTTTACATTAAGTTAACAAGTTAAAGTTTAGTTGATCGTGATCCCGGCATAATGGAACTAGGCCTACATGTATAGATCCCTAAAATAAACTTAGCATGAGAAATCAAAATTTCCCCAGTTTTAAATAACAATATCCAGAGTAGGCTGGATGTAATTAAAATCAAACTATATATTCTGTAAGTCTATTCTTGGCCATAAATAAAGTTGTAATTATTGCAATATCCTTTTTAGTGAATTTTAAATAAAATACATGCACAGTTAACTCTGATCTATCATTCGTGAATGATGTGAGATGGCTTAATATTTAGTATAATTTTACAAGGACTGGATATTTGAAAACAATCGTGAGGAAATCAAAGTTTACTTGAGTATGAGATTAATTTTGAATTCATTTTACTCTATTTGGAGTCCACAAAAAATCCGGGATATGGATCAAGCAAAATATTCATGACACTTTAGGAAAAATTGATCCTATACATAACAGAGCTAAGAAAAAGGCCAGCCATTTTTAGTTGAAGTTATTTCAAAAGAAATAAATCAAATTACCTTTGAATAAGAGCAAGTCTTGTCATCAAAACCTCCTAAAAGTGCTTTAGCATTTTCTTCCATATCTTCTTCTTCTTTCAGAACATCTATCATTGTGACAACGTTAGTTTCTTGATCCTCAATATTAGCCGAATTTGTTGAGCTTGAGCTTTCCGCCATTTTTACCTATTTAAAACAACCTTTTGCTACGCATATGGCGGGAAAACCTAAGAGTTTTCTTACGAGTCTAACAGATTCTTACTTAATTAATGACAGTAAACTAATTTTGAAACACAGTAATAACGTTACAATTTAAATACACAAAATGTATGTCAACCAATAAAATTTTGAGTGTAATATCCTAACTAGTCAAAAATAAATACCTATGACATGACAAGAACAATCCAACTCTATTATCTAACAAAAAAGCAACTATTTATTTCTATACACTGCTACCAACCAAATAAATAATATACCTTCATTATAATTCTAAATAATTGTGTTTGATATTTTATCCTTTTGCCATTGTGGCGCTAAGGTACTTTATGAAATAGCTTGACGTTTAAAATTAAATAAAGAAAAATTATAATTACTTTAAATCACTTGGAAGTAAAAATCTATAAAGGAAAATAACAATTAAAAGGTTTCAGTATACACAAACTACAAAGAATTGAAAATATAAAAAATATTTTAACTCAGTAGGCCTAATATCTTATTATTGGTATTCAAAAATAATGGATATATATATATATCAACATTAGTTTATAATGAGTAAGTCTATGCATTACTGATTTTTAAAATCAATTCCAAATTAATTTGTAGCCAAATCGTAAAACTAGCAAATGCACTGCCTTGGGAATACATTATTGCGTTAAATTCAAATAAAGTGTACGGTGTTGAGAAATGAGGTTAGAACAAAAACATGATTTATGTAGAAAGCCCACTTTTGACCATCAACATTGATTGAAAGTGTCTAGAAATTGGCAATCCAAAAATATATCTTATTTGATTTATTTGTTATAAAGTTCATCCAAATAAAATTGTAAAAGCTTCCAATATTACTTTATTATGAATAAATGTATTTATTAATTTTTACATAATTTTAATGAGATTGGCGCCATATGCAGAATAAATAATTGAGAATCATTAGTTTGGTTTCAACGAAATAGATCAACAACGCATCAGATTCTTACTATTCGGTGAATATTAGAAAAAAGTGGAAACATATTATGACAATTCGTAAATTATATATTAATTTTAAAAAAGGCCTGCGAGTCAGTTGAAATAAATATATTATATGACATTCTAGTTAAATTTGGGATGCCCGAAAAACTTGTCAAGCTAATTGAAGTATGGTTGACAGATAGGCGTGGTAGGTTACAGGTTGGATGCCACTTATCAGATACTTACGTAATACATAGTGGATTGTAACAAGGAGATTCACTTTCCCCATTACTTATTTATCTAGCCTTTAGAGTATGCTAATAGGGTAGGTAATGGTAGAGGGTAGGGGAGGGTTGACATTAAACAGTACATTGCAGCTATTAGGATTTGAAAATGATTTAGATTTTTTTGGGCAATAGTAAGGAATTTGTTGCATGAGATGCAGAACTTTTATTAGAGGCTAGTAAGGAAATAAATTTAGAAGTGAACAATTAAAAGATTAAGTATAGGCTCACACAGAGAATACAGATTGGGGTCGATAATTTAGAGACTACTCCGAACAATATATCATTTGACAGGCTTAATGAGTTTACATATTTAGGTACAATTTCAATTAGAAATAAAGATATTAGATTGGAAATAAGGAAAATAATACATTAGAGAAATGCCTGCTATTAATCGTTCACTAATTTGTTGACATCTTGCTTGCTATAAGGAATTTAAAACTCAGTACAAATAATTTTACCGGCTGTTCTCTATGAGTGTGAAACGTGATCTATTACCTAACATGACGAAAACCAATTTAGGGTGTTTTAAAACAAGGTACTTGGGAGGATGTTTGGTTCAAAAAGGGATGAGGTTACTGGGGAGTGGAGTAGGTTACACACTGATGAGTTATATACCTTGTACTCACAACAAAACATTGATAGGATAATCATTAATCAAGTCTCATAGATTACGGTGGGCTTGACATGCAGCTTGAATGGGAAAATCTAGAACCATGTTCACGGTTCAGGGTATTGACTGGCAAACCCAATGGGAAGAGACCACTGGGAAGATCTGGACGCAGATGAGATGATAATTTGAAAATGTTCCTGAAAGAGATATGGTGTAATAAGGTAGACTGGTTATAAATAGCTCAAGATAGGGATAGATGGCGCACTTTTGTAAGTGAGGCAATGAACTTTCGAGTTCCTAATGCCATAAATTAGACCTAAGCAAGGCCGTAGCCAGCCAATAGTTTCG
>CABFWB010005948.1:28128-38474 GCA_902151455.1 Timema bartmani
GGGGGGGGGGGGGGGGGGGGGGGGGTTGTTGGTCACATCCCCCAATTGCTGGAAGCTAGAAAAAATTCTAAATTATAAACAGTTCTATAAGCTCTCTGAAGTGGTTTTTTTCATGGTAAAATAACTCACTAACTGCCAAAGGCTTGGAAAATTTCTAAATATTAAACACATTTTGAAACTCTGTGAAGTTTTTTTTATGGTAAAATAACCCCCAAAATGTCGAAGGCTAGGAAAATTTCGAAATATTTAACAACCCTAGAAGCTCTCTGAAGTGATTTTTATGGTAACACAGCCCCCTAATTTGTATTTGTATCTTAATGTTAATATTGTTTGAACCATAAGTAAAGCCATATATATTCTGTTCATAAAATTTCGCGAGGGGTTTGAACCCCCAAACCCCCTCACCTGGCTACGGCCTTGGGCCTAAGTAAGTATTACGGACTAAGATTGTAAATACAATAATTGTAATACTTTTTTCCGCCATTGAGGCACAATAGTTTCCAGTTTTCAAATAACGAGCCTCTCTGTAGGCGAGTTTTTGCGATTGACCTTGCTGGTGTCGCTCTTTACGACCAAAGCGTTCTCGTGGTCCTAGTATCGCGGCTCGATACTACGATACGAGTGTTTATGACCGAGACGATACGAACCTCAGTTTGGTAACGCTTTCAATGAGCTGAGGATTGTGCGCCAATCTCAAAACAATATGATCCCTTACCGTTGGACGCAAACGAGTATAACTTTGTATTCAATGGATTTAAATAGTTACATGTAATTTAAAATTGACAGGAATTACTAGCTAGAAATAGGACAGAAAATATGTAACGTTAGTTTCTGATAAGTAAAAGCAAATAATAAGATTATCATATCGTAGCATTCAATACTCTTTGTTATCCATATTCTTTTTTTTTGAGTTTTTCAAAACTAATAATGTTTATCTCTAGATATTTACTATAATTTATGAAAGGTACTTAAAAAATATTTAGTTGTGAATAAAATAGAGTACGATTAAGATCTAAGCCTATTTAATCTTACAAGCTTTCTGAAGATTATTTTTGAGAACATAAGTTCAGCCAGATATGTTGTGTAAATATTTGGCCTATTCAAAATAAACACCAATTTATCTAAGAATAAGATTAAATATGGCATTTTACGTTTATTTTCAGTACATGTAGGCTTACATAAATAAACCTACCAGCTTTTATATCAATTATGCCCAAACCACCATTTTTGTTTTCGAAAAAACAACCCAAAGTAGTTTTCATGCTTAACTTTGGTCGTAGCCACTTTATCGATAGCACTCAATAGTTACCAGGAAGTAACCAATTCATTTGCGAGATCTCGCCTGGTGAACATTAGTATGTTCATTTCAATGTAAGAGCATTCACAAAGCTAGTGCTATTGTTCCTAATTTAGTATAATACACGTTTTATGGTACAGAATCAAGATGTACAAATTAGACTCATAATAAACAAGTGTTTGACATGCTATTAGGATTTCAATAATCAATAAAAATCACTAAAATTAAGTAAAGTGAAACATCCATTATAATTATTATTCATGGCAAAATCACAAGAACATACAGGGATATCAATTGACAAGCTGAATTAATTATATCCATGTTGTTAGACAAAAGTACTGGATGAAGTTATATCATAAGTAATTATCATCATTATTACTATTATTATTATTATTATTATTATTATTATTAGTTCTGTCTTATGACAAGTATATTCCTTGTGTAAGTGAAATTAGAACCGCCAAAGCGCCCTGTCCTTTGTCTCCTTCAGCTCCCAGAATTTTCTTCTTTCCTTCAAGTCATCCAATATTTGAATCCTTCTTCTTCCTAAGCTCCTTTTTCCCTCACCCTTTCCTTCTATGACGTCGTGCAGAAGACCATTCTTCTTAAGGATGTGTCTGGTCCAGTTTGCTTTGCACCGAAGAATCAAATCCAAAATGGTTCTCTTTTCACCTACTCTTCATAGGACTTCTTTGTTTGTCACCCAGTCCGTCCACTTGATCTTCTCAAGTCTTCTCCAGCACCACATTTCAAAGCTCTCAAAGTATTTCTTTGCCATCTTCTTAAGAGTCTAAGTGTCTGCTCCAAATGTATCATATTATCAGTTTCTTCCTTAGTTCCAAACACAATTTGCTGGTCGCAGTAGCCTCTTCTTGTTGAAAGCTTCCTTTGCCATGGTGATCCTCGAACTAGTTTCCTTGCTGTGATAGGCATCCTTTGTCAGCAAACTTCCCAAGTACTTCAACTCTATGTTTTCCAAAAATGTATCGATATTTACTAATTAGATTTTAGGAGCAAATCGTTTATGAATAGTATGAGTATCTTTGTAGCGCCATCTGAAATCGAATAAGTATTCCATAAGGTGATTTAAACTATTGAAAAGCTTGGACTTAAAGACATAAGGTTTTACTTGAATGTGTGACTTAAGAATTCTAAGCATGGCAGGTATGGGATCGGACACAATAATAAGAATTTCCCCTCAAATAGTAACATTTTGAATTTAAAAATTCTAAATTAGGAGCGTAAAGTCAAAGTTTTATTTTCTTGCAGATGTTTATAGTCTTTTTGAGGTAGACGATAAAAATATGTCATCATCATATTTTCATTTAGTTTTAATTTTTGAAAATAGAACACTATTATGTGATAAAAATAATGGATTTGCAGCAGGACGTATTCTATCAAATTAATAAATAATTAAAACAATATAATCGAATTGTAGACGTCAATTATTTAACTTGGTACAAAATACGTCACTATATGTCATAATTATATTTTCTTGATCATTGCTTTTTATTGGCTGAACGTTAACATTTTTATGAAATCATAGAAAAGTATTGTGTAAATACCATGTTCGTTGAGGTAAAAACTTATGTGTCAGAAGTTAAGGTTATAAAAAATGTAGACAGCTTTACATATACGTAAGGTCGGCCACTTGGTCATAAGAACGGGTTATTACAGTTCAAGACTAAGAAATATTGGTATATGGCCCATGGCTTCATATGTTTACAAAATTTTATGCCAACGATGACCATAAATAGCAGTGTGTTGGAACCGTAACCATGGAAGTTATTAAAAGCAGGACCCCGCATGAATCTAACTACATACAAATGAATTATGTACAGAAATGGTCACGAGACATCGCCAACAAGTTTCGGAACTAGCTTTTGTCGTTCTTTTGTTTTTTTCCCCGCCTTTACAACATATTCCCGGACAATGTCAGGTTATCGTGATTTAGTATTTACCTACATGTATTTTTTTATGTCACATGAAACATGTTTTTTTATTATATTTCTTATTTGTCACTTGTTTTAATATATCTGCTGCTATCTGTCGTTCCATATCTTTCCTTTATTTTTCTCTTTTCCACACACTCTCATGACGCATGCACTGTTAATTCAGCCCCCACCTCAGATATTTTTTTTTATTCAACTTTTATCGTCCATTTTAAAAAGAGAACATTGTACGATGCGTTCTGTCACCTTGTTGTATAAAATTATGTTTAATTTTTGTTGTTTTAATGTATGCAGAATGTATTCATGTATCTTGTTGTATTAAGCTTTAGCCATCCAAACAAATTAATATTAGTTTAAAGAATATGACAAAATGTTTGCTGGAGGTATAAAAACAAAACAACAAAGCTAATAAATAACAGATGTATGGTCTGGTCTTAATTCAAATTGTTACGGGGCTGAAAGTTATCTATGGACCACGTTCAATAATCTTTGTTTTATGACTGAATATGGTTGGACTAAACCAGTAGTTCTCTTAATAATATAGGCCTCATTCCCTCCATAATTTAATAATAATAAGCAGCCATGTTCCTATCTTTACTGCAGTTTTAACATTTCTCTTTGGACTTCAAGTTGAATTTTCTCCTTGGATTTCAAGTTGAATTTTCTCCTTGGATTTGGAGTTGATATTTTAACTTGGTGATCAAGTAGAACAGGAAACAAATGGATACTATTATTCAATAAGAATCAAATAAACCAAAGCTATTACATTATGTTTTAATACGGATCTAGCCGCATCTAGATATCATATTCTGAAAAATAGAAAAATGACACCTGGAAACGGTAATCGAATCCGAGACCTTTGACATAGTACGCCAATGCTCTAACCACTGAGCTATCCAGGAATCGTCCCGTGCCCAGAGTCATTCTTTACTCATATTCACTCATAATATTCTTCACTCATATTAACTCATAATATGAGTGAAGAATGACCCTGAGCACGGAATGAGTCCTGGATAGCTCAGTGGTTAGAGCATTGGCGTACTAAGCCAAAGGTCCCGGGTTCGATTCCTGCGTCCAGATGTCATTTTCCAATTTTCAGAATATATTATTCAATAGTTCATTATTAAAAGAGAATAACCGTGCTTTACGTGATTAAAGATGCCAATCTAGCAATATATGTCAAAATTTAACAAAAATACTCCTGAAGTACTCGTTCGATTACTTATAATTATAAATTAAAATCATTTCAGATAAACTACTAAACGAGTGGTTGCCATATTGAAACAAATAACCAGATTTTAAAAAAATATTCAGAGGTATTATAACATATATCGTTCGGCCTAGGCGCAAAAAAATGTGACTTTCAAATTTCGTTAAAATTGGTCCAAGCTTGAAACAAAGATACGGACAGATACACAATAAGATGAAATGCCAAATCGTCAAGCTAAAACAGAGCCTCGTCACGTTCTGTCAACAAATTTTGTACAATCAGATCATTTATATCAACACTTAGGTAAGGATTGAATTAATAGAAACTTTGACCATGATCACGTGATCTAATCTACAGTCTGTGGCGTCATTCTCGCATTAGACTGGACTACCTGTGACGGGGAGATCGGGGTTCAAATCTTGAAAAAGTAAACTGGGAGGTGGTTTTCCTCCTCTTATTTTTATCACTGTGGGTTTTCCAATCTCTTTCCACGCTCCTGTAATACAACCTCCCTCATCTTCATATCTGAGGCCAAACTGTTAATAATATTGATATAAAGACGTAAAAAACATATTTTATTTGAGGGCAAACTTGATAATATAATTTTATTAGTATTGATTATTATCTATCAGAAGTGGCAACACCCACTCCAGGGCCCGCGTGGTCTAACGCGCAACCCTCGCAGTAGATTAGATTGTCGATGATGGAGAGATCGAGGGTTGAACCTCGGTCAGGTGTTATAAGGGTGCGTTTTCAAAAAAATATGTTTCACTCTCCCTCAACGTAAATGCGAATCCACTACCTCTAAATTTAACCTTCCTAATCCCTAAAACCATTAGGTACATAAGCGTAATAAAACGAACGGGTAGTAAGACGCGGTGCTAAAAAAAAATTAACCAACAGCTGCAGATCCCATAACGTGAAAGTAGATTTAGTAACTTTTCTAGCTGTCGGATAAGTTATCTCCTTAAAAAAAATAATTGAACTGTACCCCTAAACAATTTAGTTACCTAATATTAATAACTTCAAACAAATAGTAGCACAGTTCCTTTGTGTTGATCAAATGAAATGTTTTGAGGTAGTAGGCCTATATTGAAATATAACAAACAAATTAACAACAAACAACCGAGTCTGAATGTTATTATTGCCTCTTAAAACATAAACTTAAAAGTTTAGTCCCGAAAGAGATGGAGAACTTCAATTTATTTGTATCATAAAATTATCTTAGCGTCACAAGAGGACTTAT
This sequence comes from Timema bartmani, assembly GCA_902151455.1. Taxonomy (NCBI): domain Eukaryota; kingdom Metazoa; phylum Arthropoda; class Insecta; order Phasmatodea; family Timematidae; genus Timema; species Timema bartmani. The sequence goes on from CABFWB010005948.1 coordinate 33,834, forward strand.
AATACATTTTACTAACACATTTATATCCAGTTTACACATAAAACATAGAAAATTAATATATTTACATAAAGTGTTTATTTTACTTTGCAGAGTGTGTACTTAAACGACATGTATTTATTATTTTTCAAATTATAATAAAAAAAAGGGAGGGGACGACCATCCATTGCGATACAAGCAAGAAACAAATTACCACGCATTAATAATTTGTGGTGCTCTCTAGGGGGAAAAAAATAAAACAAAACGTGCGGCATGGTGCTGCGATCTAGCGGTGACAAGGTAGAAACACACCTACACAGAAACATTAAACGAAACAACCTTATGTCTCGTTACGCTACAAATGATTTTGTGAGAAACAAAGAGTTGGCAGAATACGTTTAACTCAAGAGTTATTTACTAGTTAGTCAAAGAGAAAAAAGATAAGAAGGGTATTTTTAAAATAAAGTGAGCCCGCATTAGCGTGAAAGGAGGATTGAAAAATCGCATGCGAAAAATCAGTCTTGGCGCGCCCGGCAGGACTCGAACCTTCGGCCTTACCGTTAACGTAGTGAACCAAGTGCAACGTGAATTTAGCGCCTTAGATCATGTGGCTATTATAGTGAATGTAGATCCTATTTGATTTTTAAATAATAATAATGATGATAATAATAATAATAATAATAATAATAATAATAATAATAATAATAATAATAATAATAATATTTAGCACCGCATCTTACTAACCCTTTCGGGTTATAAGCTTAATTACTAATTACGCTAATGGATTAGGAATTAGGAAGGTTGAATTTAGAGGAAGTGAACCCGCATTTGCGTTGAGGGAGAGTGGAAAACCACTTAGGAAAAACCACCCCGCCACCGAGGCGGGTATGATGATAATAAAATTAGTTACTTTTGACCAGTAACGTTTTTAGAAAGTACTAAAAAAAATTATATATTTATATATATATCGTCGGATGTTTAAATATGTGGCTATTATTAAGAACACACAAACACATGTTTAATTATTACATACATTTTCCTGGAATCAAACCAGTGTCTTCAAGCTCACCAAGAACTGCCAATTCCTGAAATACAGTTTTTCTCGTATCTCAGACATCTTAAGGCGGACGCCCTGGTCACCGAGAAAGTATCAATCGCTGTCAGGCTACACTTCTTAAAATACAGTGGTCTCTGTCGTTTTTTGCTACTACATCTCTATTCTGTCTAAGCTTATACTCCCTTTCGTCCTCCATCTACAACCACACTTTGTAATGTCAATAAGAAAGATGGGAAAGAAAACTAACAAACTTATTACCTCAGGGTGAAGAGAAAGCTCGCTTCTAGTTCTCAAATAATTTAAAATGTTCTGTTTTGAACCTACCAAAATATTTCTGTATTTGAAAATGAGTCAATTTCATATTTTCACACATTTATATCTGAAAATTCAAACTATGGGGTTTTAAAAGAAAAAGAGACCTATTTGAATCTTTCGACTTTATTTTGGGGTGAACCATATTTTGAAATAACGCATCGTAGACTTAAATATTTTGTTGTTGTCTGTGCGACAATTTATAGCTTACCGAGGTGGCCCCCTTAAGGTGGGGTTATAGGGATTAGGAGTTAAGGTCAGTTTTTTTGCAGCTCTTTAGCAAAACTATTTTTTGTCAAAATAAATAAAATAATTCTCCAGTAAAAACACATTGTTTAGTTTTCTTCAAGTGTTTATATCAACAGTTGTTGAATATCTGTCATGAGCATAGCAGCATTACATGAGAAACTTTTTAAACGAAGAGGGGAAAAAAAGCTTATATGATATTAATGTAAGCAGAAAATTTAAAAAAAATTATCCACTGAAGCAAAATTCTCACTATTTTTGCCAGAAGAGATTTTTTTATATAAAAACTGTAAAAAAAACTTACTTTAATTCGCATTTTCTTTCCACCCCCATCTTAAACTAATAAAGAGTAATCATGACTAACATAAAATATTAAAAGTATTTTTTATAAGATTTTTCTTTATCTACAATAAACTAAAATTAATAATCTAACGCCTTAAATCTCGTGAGACAAATCATTCGGAAAGACAAGTGATTGCGGGACGTAGGAGGGGGGGGGGATCTTAGAAGATAGAAATCTGCTTTTCATCTCAAGCTATTGTTACACTGGAGATAACAAAACCGAACAGAAAGAGCAGTAGTGAACACGAAATTCTGTTCGATATGACCAGCTAAGAAAGCGTCATTCGGTAGGCTTCGTTCGGTCTCGGTCCGGTCCGGTGAGTAACGGTCAGCGAACAAGAGAAGCAAACATTCTCTCGCTTGTGTTTAAAAAAAGATTGGAGGGGTTGACGGTACATCAAAGAAAAGATTTGTTCTTAATAGTTTAGTGTGAATGGTGATTATTTTATGGATGAAATGCTTGTGGTGCAGCGCAATTCCGATTATTATTTAATACTGAATTATTAATTTTCTTGTAGGTATATAGTTATTGATGTTTTCACTGTAAGTATATGAGTTATTTATTTACAGTTTTACTGATTTACATAGTGGAATGAAATGAAATGGAATAAAAAAATAGATGTCTGTAGAGATAGGCCTGTTTTATGGAACTGTGCTGTTCCATAATATAAAAATGAAAATAAACAAGAGGATGCTTGGACAAAGTTGGTTGATATGTTGGAGACTGAAAGCTCAGAAATGAAAAAGAAGATTCAATCACTGCTTGCTTTATTTAGAAGAGGAGGACCGAAGCTACAAATTACTTTAGGAATGGGCACATAATAAAACAAAATGGCTTACATTCAGAAGTTTGCGCTTCTTAAAATATACAAACAAGCGGACGCAAACACAGGATACAGGAAGTAGGTACCTGCACAAAGTAGATTACTATTTAGATCAGCCATATTCAATTCATAGTCAGTTAGACTGAAGTCCTCGCTGTAAAACAATGGATCATCTGCGAACAATTGGCTCAGGTATAGACGTTAGTTGAGCATTTAAAGTGAACACGAGTAAACATCGGCAAACACGAACAAGTGTTTGCTCTTTCCATTTCTTTGGGGGGAATTAACACCCTAAAGACGCCCATTTGCGTTCGTTTGTGCTTCGAATAATGTCGGGTTTTTTCAGCGAGTCATCAAAAGATATTCCTGTACGCTCCCCTATTTTGTTTTCTTTCAGTGTGACCGGGTACTAAGTCTAGTTCACATAAAGTGGATGAGGTCAGTTGTGCGGGACTTTCTTGGAGTGCGTGAGGTTTTAATTTAAGCTCAAGTGGACTGATGAAAAGGCATTCTTTTTAATCGAAGAATGCCGCTCGCGCACTTGCCTTTGTGACCCGACTGACCCGGAGAAATTAAATTACTGAACAGAAAGTTTGATGGTTTGGAAAATTCTATTGAAAGCACTGGAAGCTGATGTAGGAGCTGTGAAGAAAAAGAAAGAGAATTTTTGCCGATCTCTCATTCTCATGTTAACATTCAACATTGCCAGACAAAGCAACGTCAACTCAACTTCTTCTTCGTATTCCCTATTCCTTTCTGGCATCTTTCCAAACTCTATTAAGGTGGCCACCTAGGTAACCGAGAAATGAGTAACCTCTGTCCGGTGACACGCCTTAAAAATACAATGGTTTTTGTAGTTTTTATGAAATATTTCTCTATTCTTTCTAAATTATACTCCCTTTCCCCTTTCACCAACAGCCATCTTTTTACATGTCAATAAGAAGGAATGGAAAGAAAACTACCAAACTTATTTTCTCAAAGTAAAGAAGAAAGCTCGCTACTAGTTCTCAAATATCTTTTTAAAAAATCTGTTGTGAATCAAAAACTTACCGTATTTGTTGGATGGAGGCTAAATCTAGAGCCCCTTTTTCACCAAACTTTGTATTCGTTTAAAATGAGCCAATGGCACATTTTCCCACATTTTTTTTCTATTAATAAAAGTTAAACTATAGGGTTGCTAAAGAAAAATAGCCCTGTTTGAATCTTTCGACTTTATTTTGGCGTAAAACCATAGTTTGAAATAACGCATCGTAGAATTAAATATTGCGTTAAGAGTTGAACGTCTGCGCGGCAATTTATCGCTTACAAAGGCGGCCCCCTTAACTTACACTACCATAAAACTTGTACCGTATCACATCCGCACATATCCTGCGAACTCACGGATCAATAACGAACGGCGTCCGATCCGGAGCTGTTCTCACTAATGTTCAGTGTCGACTCGTGAACATTATGTTAATGTTACAGAACACATGTGAACGCTCAATTCGGTTATGTTCTCTTCAATGTAACCCTAGCTTAGCGCTAGGACAAGCTCACACAAGAGCAAACAATCATTGACAACACTAATGTCACGATCAAGTGGAGCTACAACTCATTGGATGTGGGAATGGGGGCGGAGCAAAGAAACAAGATCTTAAATCCAACCACCAAGTTAAAAAAAAACACATTGTGTTTAGATCTATTTATTTAAAGTATTTAACGTGTACTTTTCTGAACCGACTGCTAATATCTACACTCGAGAATTTCTATGAGCGAGAGTGAAATAACCTACTAATTTCTGCGGGAAAGGTATTCTTACATACCTTCCAGGGTTCTCACAATTGACTTTGGGAACAATGGCTTTACATCTCCTCTGAAGGAAGTTGTGTTACGTTCAATTATTAT